>VRLP01000730.1:0-187496 GCA_009660295.1 Lophius piscatorius
TTTTTTATTTATGCTTTTATCTGCTTTTACTTTGTAGCACTTTGAGATTTGATCCAAATGTAAAGTGCATTATAAATTAAATGTATTATTATTATTATTATTAATTAAAAGAATAAAGAAGACAAATAATAGGATGTAACCCTGTTGCTGATAAATGTCAGCGGGAGGGTCGACACGTTGTAAACCATAATGATTTCCACGCGTGCACAAATTACTTATCTGCAACTACATGACGGCTCGACATTCCCCCGTCGTTCTGGCTCAGTCCCGGAACTCATTTGAGGTCCTGATTTAGGAATCGTAAATTACGTGTCGTGTTATCGTTTTATAGAGCCGAACAGTAAACAAGTCCCATGATGCACTCCCTAATGACCAATTAAGGGCATTTTCTCTTGGAAGGGTGATCTTACAGATGCGAGATTCAACAGGAGGAAATCTTCTCCAGGACTGCGTAGAGCTGACACGTATATATTTTAGCCAATTCCTTTTTTGTTTTATATCGTTAATAAGAACACGTCAGAAGATGAACGCGTTTGAAAAAAAAAAAAAAAAAATCACATTATTTATGCCTCAGACTAGAAGTTTGCATTTGCAGTGCTCATTGTTACGGATTGCATCATCCGCAGTGTCGAATGGAAGCCGCCTCTTCTTTATGGCTGCGTCGTAACATTTGCGGTGGCACATTAGACGCATTTTAACCTCATCCCCGAACCGTTCCTACATCAGAGTGACGTTTTATTAGCTGGAGCACATCACCGTACAGGAAAATAATGTGACGGTCTCAGCGCATCTAGTGCTCAGCATTGTGAGACTGCAGCTCGTTGTCATCCTGTCATGCTGTGGAGCCGTGCGCCGCACTTGCAGGCTACAGGAAGTCTGCAGGAAATGGGGAGATGGCCTATTAGAGCTAATGAATGGTTGTCAACCTTGTGCCATTCTGCATGTTCTGCATGTCATGTTAAAAGAACGTTTCTTTTGAACGCCGGCCAAAGATTCAAGTTCCATCCTGAGGTGTTTGGCTTTTCTTCTATTCCCTCATGGCTGTAAATGACAAATTATTGATATAATTAATACTTTTATAATCAGTCTTCAGGACGGTCATCATTATAATCAAGCACAATCGGGACGCCTGTCACACATGGACGTGTGTTTTATTTACTCCCAATGCTTCTGCTATTTGCAGACCTGCTGGGGCCAAAGGGAATTTTCCGCATTGCCATTATTTTTCCAGATTTCCTCACTTACTTCATGATGAGCACATCTTGTCAAATTGCCACGTAAACATCTGTTGACCTGTGCACTACTCGGTGAGGGCTACTACCCCTTGGAAGATTTTCTGAGCTGACTCCTGGCCGCGTTGGCAGCTGAGCGGTGATGTTGCTCAGAGCAACATCGTTGCGGAAGCTTGTCTAGTTTTAGATCAAGGTGTTCGGTTTGTGTTTCAGCCCCGGCTCACGACTCACTGGCCACTAATTGGAATGTCACATTGCAATGCTCGGAGATATGAACACAGCCTGTACGTAAGCGCAAACACATACTTTTATTCATGTTTGTCTTTAGCGAAACTGAATTTCCCTGAAGTGAAAGCCCGCATCGCTAACGGTTTTAAAACTTCATTACAAATTGGTCTTGATGGCTAATTTACTTTTAAAAAGATTAAACATGAGCATTATGAGCTTTTAAAGCATAATACCGCTGCTACTCAGACTGTTGGATCAACATAATGTTTTAAAACATGCGTCCAAGAAAGGCATCGATGCACTTGTTTTACCTGTAAAGCTATAAGGGTTAAAATATGCACATTTGACAACTTTTCATGCTATTAGCTAATACAACAGTGCCAATAAACATTAATACTCTTAACTATTGGGACTTCTAGACCTTAAAAACAACTTATTTCATTACTTATACCGATACAAATAAAGTTAGAAAGAGGGTTTCTTCTAAGCCACTGAAAGTAACAAGTAAAATGAGGAAAAGATAAAGTTTCTCGAATGGGCAGAGACAAAAAAGAAAAAACCACTTAATCTATTCAAATTTTACTAGAAAAAGTAATTATTGATAAGAAAAAGGGAGTTTGTAAAACGAAACAGCCAGTACAACCTATTATGATAGTGTTATGATGGGTACCACATTGCAATAAGATTACCCTTATCAGGAATTATTAATGATTTATGAAGTGTTTACGAATTAATCAACCCTTTATTGTCCTGGACGTTTGTTTGGTTGAGGACATTTGGAGTGACTGTTTATAATATGAAACAATCGCAGCATGCTATCCCCCTTACTATATGAGTAAGAGGCCAAGTATGCAGCCCTGGGGGACACCACAGCTCAAAGGAGCCACTGAGGAGGAGGCGTTATGGATATTTAGGAAATTCTATTTGACAGCATCTTTTTTTGAGGGGGGTATATTAAAACACGTGAGGAATCAATAAATATAATTTTGCAACTTAATAAAACCAAAGAAATCAAATGGTTTCCCAACAACACGGTTTACCAAATGGTTGAGCTAATCCAATTAAAATAAACGATTTTTCAAGAAATACAAAATGTAAAAGTCCGATTGTTTTTCCTGTTCAAAAACACGCTTAACCAAACAATTTATTATTCTAGTAATTAAATAAATACCCTGAGGAAATACAATTTGCAAATAATTAAGTTTTACATTGTGTTATTTTTTAGTGGGAACATCAAAGGGTTAATGAACTAGTAATAAACCATTCATAACCCTTTATAAGGCTTGTGTTATTGTAAAGTACCTGATGAAGTGATATTTCTGTCTTTTTTGGTATAAGACATACCGGATTGAAGACGTGGATTAAAGGAAATGTATTTTCTGCAATTCAAGGCTGTCAATTCTGTTGGGTTGTCAGTTCAGAATGTTTTATTTGTGTTGTCCTAACCAATTTGTTGTCTTCCCCTGACTTTTCATCGTCCTTACACATTTGACCCTGATCTCCGTGCACATTATAATTGGACCATTGATTCGACCCATACTTTGTCAGAGGCATGTGTGTCTCCGTTCGCCGTGTCTGGGGAGACATTGATCTAATTAGAAGTCTTCATTAGTCAGCTGCAGACTGCAGTGTCATGCTTAAAGAATGATGCTCGGGGCTTGCTACTCGCCCCATGTAATATAATGCAGCGCATTGTCTGAATTCAAATCAGAGAGCTGTTTTCAGCCACCAGTACAGGAAGACACAGGAGGGAGACAGCTTGGACAAGATTCATCTCTCTCTCTCTTTTGTAAACTACAAATCTGAGCTTTCTCTCTAGAATTTCGTCATATATCTGAGTTGTTGTTGTGCAAAGAATTTGTCAGGCCTCCTCATGTCTTCTAGTCAACATGGAGCTTGTTCGGTAAATATTCAGGTTTCTGATACTTCCTGTTTGGCATTCATGCCTCCTTCTGTGGTCTGGGGTCAACCATAGGGTCATCTGTAGGGTCATCAGTCAATGTTTCACACATAGAACTATTTCTTTTAAGAGACCTGAAAGCCCTGTCAGGTGAATTTAAATCAGGCTCAGCCACCATAGCTGCCTCGCTGATCTTATTTAACTTGTTATTTAACAGTATTTCAATCCTGAGGGACAAATCAATGAAGTAAATACTTAGTACAGGATAATTAGTACGTCAGAAACCCATTGGTGCAACGGAGATTATGATCCAAGGTCATCTGTATGCCAGGAGAAGGACATACTCCTGTAGTCTGCTGGTGGCTGATAACTCTTCTGAGACAGACGGCTGATGAAGGAGGTGAAGACCAAGACTGGGCAGATATCGGAAGGTTTGAGGATAAAAAGGATAAAAGGCTAAAAAATGATGATGTGGCGCCATGCTACTGGATAGCTGTGATTGGTTGATCGGAAAAGCTGATACCTCGTTGAGAGCAGGACTTTAAGACTGGACCATGTGTGGAAGCTGGGAATGACAGGATTGCCTGATTGTGCAAACGAATCCTCTTACTGACTTAACTTTCACCAAAGTGTTAGTTATGTAGAAGGCATATTTGTCTTGAAAAATATTCATAATCTAATTTAACTTAAGGAAAGTTTGCACTTGAACTGTTTCCACTTTACATTTATAAGACAAACGTCACTGCTGTATTGATTATGGTCAGAAATTATATTTATTTGGCTGAATGTAACATTATATTTTTGTGCTACTCCAGCATCAAAGCATCTTCTTACTATCCGTATTAAAATTAAGGCAAGAAAATTCCTTCAGTTAACCCTTTGATGTCCTGCTCAATGTTTTTGATTGAGCACATTTTGAGAAACTATCTGTGATTCACAAACGTTTGACATTTGACTGAGCCTGTTTATAATGTGACGTAGTGGCAGCATTTTTGATCCTAAAGAGTAAGGGGTCAAAGATGGAGCCCTGGGGGACACCAGAGGTCAAAGGGGCCACAGAGGAGGAGGGTAGAAACCATGGCTATTGAGAAAGTCTTATTCGATGAGTAGATTAAAGCCTGGGAGGACTTAACAGAATTATGTTCATGATAAAAGAACAAAAACAATCTACTTATGCTCAAATAAGCGATTGAGGTAATGTTATCAAAATCGATTATTTCCTACAAAGTACAAAATGTTATGTTTTGGTTTTTTTTGCTGTTTAAAAACATGTTTGACCAAATAAAGTCTCATTTCATGGTCAATTTAGAGTGGCTAAGATATTAAATTAAAAAACACCCCATAGAAATAAAACATGCAGAGAAATAATTTTCCACAATTATTCAATTATTTTGATTAAATATTTTTTTTGTTGAAATGTTTCAGAAAACCAGTTGAGTGAATATTTTTTACGGATATTTTCAGTCTCCACACGTGTGCCATGTCAGTTAATAACAACAATCCCTTCTTTTCTTAAGATAAAACATGTAAAGATGTAATTACTGGGAGACAGGGAATGGGGGGCACATGTGGGACCCACCTGGGGCCCAAACAAAAGGCACATGCCCTTTATTTCTTGACAGAGCATTTCCCCATATGGAGCCCAGTTTGCAATTAAAAACTGCCCCACATCAGCCTTTGCCTTTCGTAAAACTGAATCCACCTCCGTCTTCAGATATGTATTTCAAATGTGGCCTCCTACGTGGGAAAAAACTCAAAGTACTTTGGTTTGCATTAAAAGCTGCATGTAATTAAACATTACGTATCTTATACCAGCCTGCTGCAGAATTCAATTTCCTCGTTTTGCAATCAGCTGTGCACAGCTGGAAATTTCTCATGGCAGCAATTAATTAAATTGATCACTTTTATTTCAGAGACATGAGCATGCATACAATCCTCAGCGTAACAAGATGGAGCAGCGCTGGGATCATGAATTACTGCGCCGTTGAATGAAGAGTTTGCAGCACCGGGCTTCTGATTGTGTTGCAGTCGGCCCGCTAATCCTGGGAGGGGCCGAGGATATGCACGCATGGACACTAAAAATGAGCATTGGCAGTGTTTTGGCTGTGATGGTGGTCTTCTCCATGATTCCTGGCGGGATGCCCGGCGCTATTAAAGGTACTCAGGGTCTGGAAGCCCAACCACTGGCCCAGAGGTCCACTCATCTGCACCGACGCCTGAGGAGAGGCTGGATCTGGAAACAACTGTTCGCCCAAGAGGAAGATCCCACTCCTCTTATTATTGGCCAGGTAGCCCCTCAGATTGAATGTCCTCCATGTCCTCGATGTGGTGCCGACTGTTGAAAATTCTTGTTTTCTGTTTACCTCAGAGAAAATACTTTCTCTAAAACTCAAACTTTCATGTTTCCCCTGATTTTTTAGCTTAAATCGGACTCCGACCGAGGCGACAAGTCCATCAAGTACATTCTATCTGGAGAAGGTGCCGGGGAGGTGTTTGAGATAGACGAGTACACTGGTGAAATCCGCACACTGAGGAAACTGGACAGAGAGGAGAAGGCCTTCTATGTCCTTCAGGCCCAGGCAATCAATAGGAGGTCCAATGAGCCAGAGGAACCACAGTCAGAGTTCATCATCAACGTTCAGGACATCAATGACAACGTGCCCCAGTTCCAGAATGAACCATATGTGTCCAGCATCCCGGAGATGTCTCCAATCGGTATGTGGAGTGAATATTAGAGGTTCGGTTAATGAACAACCAAACCTCTTTTTAAATGATGTCCTTTCCTTTAAGCGTTTAATCCAGCCATATAGTGAGTGAGAGATTTCTGCTATTTAATGCACTAATTAATCCTCACAGGTTGAACCCTTGAACTTTGGTGCCCCCTTACATCTTATCTACTACTGTACATCCCATTTCAATCAACCCAAAGTGGGGATTTAATGTTCTAAAGACTAATTGTTAGCATAATGGACTTATTACCAGACTCAAGGCTCAAGATCCATATTAAGGTCTGAGCAAAGTTTCTTCATGTAGGATCCACTTGGTTTTGAGATTCAAGAGTGACTTTATTGTCGTTCAGGCTCTCCAGCAGACAGGTACACCGCCGAACAAAATGATATTTTGGTCTGTTACCATATGAAAGAAAATAGAGAACTAAATCACAAAAAAGCAATAACAATAATGAAAAATAAAAATTAGTCCTGCTCACAGCAGCAGAATTACTGCAGGACAATATATTGTAAGTGCATATGGTACATATTGAGAAATATTGCACAAAAGCAAAATTCACCCGAGGAATGTTTCACTTAACTCATTATTCTATCCCAGAAAAGTTAGGAATATAATAAAGAATCGTCCTTGATGCTGCATCCATCGATCCTTCGTGTTAACGCGATAACTCAAAAACCACTACATAGATGATTTTCTAAATCTTAGTCCCGCATAGACCTTAGTACGAGGAAGCCCGGTTGTATATTTATGACACCGGGGGGGGAGTTTTATCCCTAAAGGTTTTTGGGCCATAATTTCTCAATGGTTGGTCTGATTTAGTCCATATTTGATGCCTTTGATGAATCGTCTTGAAGATATCTATCGTTTATATACCACATTTTCTCCAATAGTTCATGGTTTCCTCAGTAGGAGGAGCTTTTTTGGGAAAACATTTTTTTTGGACATTTGATTCGAGCGGCCAAAAGACTTTTTCCAGTGTTTGCCGGGGAGTCCGGACTGAAGCGTTACAGTTCCCGTACTAAATAGAGATGCAGGTGGTAAGTGTGCTCTCTAACATGGCCCCGTAGAAGGTGTTGAGGATGGGAGGGGTAGGAGCGGATTTAGACACATTGCCATGGGGGGGCAAGAGAGTGGCATGGAAAGTTTGCTGAGCTGTTTTGGTGGTAGCTGGATGCTACTGAGTCCAGGTCAGGTTGAGAAATAATAACAAAAAAACAACATCTATTTTTGTCAGACTAGGGGGGAGGAATAATACCTTTGATTAATCAAACCGAGAAGTCATTAAATCTCTTTCTGAAATGCTTTTTCACTTTTTTTTAAACCCCAACCTAAAGAGACCTTCCTCATCTCTTTGAGATAATATATAACTGAGACCAGCTTTGCTGCAGCTCATTAACTAACATCCGTGGAGCAGAAACTTCCTGGAGACGCTGGCAGCATTCAGACTTCCAGGCCCCCACTTCTCCAAACACGCCTATGAATGAGAAGATATTTCTTTTTACTTTTTTATACAAAATTGGCTTTTATGTAGAATTCTAAAAGATACATACCTCAGTAATTAAACCATTTATTAACCTGCTCTACTGTTTGGTGGTTCACATGTCGAGTTGCTATTTTTCATTGAAAAATGTGCGTCACTTGACTGAACCAGCTCATAACAGCATGTATATTCAAAACATTAAGGGGCCGCGGATGGAGCCCTGGGGTGCACCAAAGGTCTGATTTACTAAGATTGACTAAATCGAGTTAAAATTGATAATTTTCCATGAAATGCAAAGTGTCGCCACGTCATAGTTTTCTTGTGTGTCAATTGTCTGATTTTTTATTTTACTGTTTGAAAACAATGCTTGACTGAACGATGTGTCTTAGATAATCATTTTAAAGAACGCCCCCAAGAAATGAAAAATGAAAAAAAGGCTTTACTTTTCTCGATGAGGAAATTAAAAGGTAAACAACAACACGATATCATGATTACAGGTTTTAAAACTCTTAAACAGTCTAGCTGCCTGCCCGTATTCAAGAGCTGTATCTTAACTTTTACGAATGTTATTGGACTTCTTAACCAGCCTCAGGCGAGAATGTGATTTTGTTTTCTTTAAAAAAAAATCCCCACCACTTTCTAACTTGCAGTATTATTTTTATCTGCCATGTTTGGATATTTGACCATCAGGCAGAATATGGTCCGGATACGTTGCAAATAATTGTAATTCTGCAAGTAAAGCTGCCTGCAGGATTCCTTAGAAGTTGTGACTGACTCATCTCTCCCTCGCGTACCTGGCTCAAGAAATAGATGTGCAAAACATTCTTCTGCTCTAAGAATGTGAAATTTCCTGATGTGCCAAATAATCCCTTGCCTCCGTCACAGTGAGCAAACTAACATCCTGACACCGGTATTTGTTAGACACCTTTTTTTGAAACGATTTTATATTGGAGGGATAAGAGAGACCTTTGGAGGTTTTTAGGCGTTTGGTGTTGTTGTATTTGGAAAAAGGCTTAAAAATGGTATGATTCAACATTTAAACATGCAGTTTCAGTGCAGTGAATAATTATTGGACCTGCTCCTGATTTCTTCTCTTTTTTCATATCTCATCGTAAACTGTGTCGATGGTCAAAAAAAATGAACTTGAAAGGCGACACAAAAGTCTTTTTATAATGATTATTTTATTTGCTAAGTCAAAAACTTTCCAATACCCTTCTCAAAAAGAACTTTTAGCAGCAGCAACTGAGAACAAACACTTCCTATAACTGGGATTTCAGTGTCTGATATCACTGTGGAGGAATTTTGGCCCACTCTTCTTTGCAGAACACCTTGAATGAAGCCGGATCGAGAGTTTGTGAGCTTGAACTGATCTTACCAGATCCTGCCACAGCGTCTCAGCTGGGTTCAGGTCAGGATCTTAACCGACCAATTCAGATGGGGACGTATTCTTCTAGCCTTAATGTTCATTTTGGTCAGCAACAACTTTCACCTCACTACTTTCCCACTGCTGGACTTTTTGTCCACTGACTTTAGATTAGTGGAGCCATGAACTCCGACCTTTATCGAGGTGAGAGAGCCCTGCAGTTTATTGGATGTGAGGTCTTAAGAGCTTTTGTGACCTCCTGAACTATCCTTCACCATGTTCTTGGAGGAATTTTGGAAGGTCAACGGTTTCTGGGAAGTTTGACTATTGTTCTTAGTTGTTTCCATTAGTAGAGGCTGTTGATGAGTCCCAGAACATTAGAAAGAAGTTCTCGACTCTTCCCAGTGCTCCTCACCTCACCTCACCTCACCTCACCTCACCTCAACTTTCTAGTGGTGGTTGTAGTATTAATAGTTCTTTTTGTTTTGTTTTTTTCCTAAGGGAGGAGTTACTTCTTTTTCAGACAGGCCCAGTTGATATTTTTTATTAAATAATTACTGTATTTATTAAACAAAATAAACGTAAGACTGAAGGACTAAGTGCAGCTCAAATTAAAATTGTTTGGTTGGGAAGGTTTGACAAACCCTGTTTCAGTTTAATGAGTACATTTATTATTTCACATTAGTGTTCACTCAAGTTGCCTTTGTTTTGTGTTGAATTTCTTTCGCAGATGCTCATCAAAATTGTGGAAATCAGGAGGGGGGTCGATATTTTTTCTCTCCAGCATTGCGGTCAGCTTTCAAAGAATTGCTTATCCACTATATTATTCATACAAACAGTACAAGTTTAGCATTGGATAGATAAAAACCTATTGTTTTTATGGATATGCTTTCGAAATGAAATTTCTTAACTTAAATCTCGACTGAATACAAACAAACAAAAGGTTATATGAGCGTCTGTCATCCGTCTCCGCCCAGGAAGTCAGGAGCATTGGATGGTGAATCACAGCCTGGATTTCTTAAATTAATGCTATTATAACCACTGCCCTTTAATATCCCAAACATTACCATTTCAATTTATGTGTTATCTGCTTTTTGCAGCATGAAATCTCACTCTCAATAAATCATCATGCGTTTGACTCCGACGGCGGGGAGCGAGAGGGAAAAGGTTTGAGCGACTGAAATAATAAGACATGCTGCGGTAAATCCCCGCCTGGGAGAGGAAAAACAGAGTGAGATCGGCGTGGAGGAGGATAGCGTAGAAAAACAAGGTGAGGAGAAGGGTACGGCTAGTGCGAGGACGGGGTAGTGAGTGTGAAAGATAGTGAGGTGAAACTGAATCAGAGTGTGAAGGAGAGGAAACAAAGGTGAGGCGGGTAGTGAGGGAGACGTTGCCATGGGGCTGGAGGCGGCTGTCACACACACCTGCACAACCTTTATGAGTTGTAGAATGTCCCCTCAGCTCCCCCCCCTCCCCCAGCCTCCTCCTCTTTGTCAACATCCCTCTTCTAACCCAACCTCACCTCATCCCCTTCTTCCATTTCTACTACACCCCCCACCCCCCCACCTGTGCCAGACAGACAGACCCTGCGGGACTGTGGCATAATCACTTTATTTCCCCGTCGACTGGAACTGCCGCCTGAGCTAACTCCGACTGAGTGATCTGCTGCCTCCCACAGGGACCATGGTGGCCCGGGTGACAGCCACAGATGCTGATGATCCTCTGTTCGGAAACAATGCCAAGCTCATCTACTCCATCCTGCAGGGGGAGCCCTACTTCTCCGTGGAGCCGAAGACAGGTACCTCTCAGAGTTCCCCTCAGTTTGAATTTGTCTCTGCAGCCACAGTTTTGGGCGGGGAGGGAGGTGGAGCTGGAGGTTTGGCTGTGCAGAAATAATGTGTCACTTCACAAAAAGGAGGTCTTTGAAAAGTCAGAGGGGCAGGGATGTTTTGAATCTCAGGCTATTGACAGGGAGCTGTCTTGTCTTCGGGCCTTCTCCCTCCGGTCCGAGTCACTTGTCAAAAGTCAGACACTATTTCTCACTGTAGGAATCGTGCTCCCTGCTAACTTTGTCTTTCAAAACAACTATTGACAAATTTAGCTACTTGTTAAGGCCATTGGGAAAAAAATGTGTGTGTGTGTGTGTGTGTGTGTGTGTGTGTGTGCTGGTTCAGCTGGAGCCAATGATGCACAACCACGGAGGTTAGAAACTCTTCCCACTCACATTGTCGACCTGAACTGTGACGAGTTGGGGGACGGAATTATTGACGTAAAAACAAAATTAAATGCAAATGCATTCAATATGTTAAAGGGCAAATCTGACTTTTTTTTATGGAACCTATTGTCGTTTTTGTTTTTTTTTACTGGGGAGTGGGCAGCTCCAGTCTTAGTCGTAGTTTTGCTCAATGTTGTGAATAACATGGGTGCCGTATCTTTTGTAACTTTCATTTTTATCGCGTTTATTTCACCAATTTCTGTGTATTTTTCCAAAACCGATTAAATCACATTAACATGATACACATTCCATGATTGAAAAAGGACGAGAAAGATGATAATCCTTATTTTACCTGCCCTTTTCTTAATAATAACATAAAATAAATACGGATGGCCACTTTTTGTTTTCGTAGATCACATAACAACTTCAACAGTACATAATCAGATTTAGTGATTTAATCTATAACTGAATTCCCTTTATGAACCTCATCATTTGAATTATTGATAAACATCTTCTGTACATTATCAGGTAACAATCTGTTTCTACATTTATGCATTATTATTGAATCTTTAAACTTCTTATTGCTTATTTCTGTGGTACATACAAAGGTTTAATATTCATGATATGTGTTACCAAACACCCGCGTATGGAATCCAGAATCCAGTAGAATATTTGTAGAACAACCCACTTTGTACAAAAATTCGATCAATTGAAACTCGATGTTCGATTACTGAAAATTTTTGCTTTATTCTTTTTGTGTTCTTTAAACCACCTCTTAAGTTTGACCATGTCACATGTTAAACCATCTGTCTGATAATGTGCAGTTTAATGCGTTTGTTAAAGTATTTCAATCCATGTACAAAAATGGATCCCCAGCGGATCTGCCCTTCAAACTTGCCGTCAGAAAACTCATTGAAAAAAGTGGCAAAAAATATTCCCAAACTGAAATTATGATCCAATTTCACCAAAATTAGCCATTAAAGTTTATAAATTTGAACTTTTGAGCGGTAACCAGTGAGGCCAGGCCTCCCTCTCTGCAGCTTTGATCACATGACCTCCCATCCTGTCATTTCCTGGGGTAGCTCTGGCTGGCGCACCGGGGAGATCTTGTGAGGAGACGTGTCATTCCTTCTGCTGTCAGGCTCTTCGCAAATATGCTTTCATTTGACATTTGAGAGATGGCAGCTCTGCTGGATGGTCATTTCACCAAACAGCGGGTAGCTAACTAGAAACTGAAGTTAGCGAATCGTTGCTGAAATAATTAGCTGACTCAGAGATTGAAGTAATGACTTCTATTCAAAAAATAGCACATAGATTTGCCGGGTGGAAAATATTTTTCTTCTCTTTCCTGAAGCATTAAGTCACAAAAAGGATTGTTTTTAGGTTATTATATGGAATTTTATTAAAGGGGCTGATCTTCCTCTGGATTACATTTTAAAGGTTGATCCGTATTTGGATCCGTGTTCTGACTCAATTTCTTTCACTCACTTTAACACGGCAATAAAGGGCTTTAAAAACAAAACAAAAAAACAACAACAAACAAATAAACATTTGCCTTGAATCCTGAAAAATAATAATAGGTGGATAAAAACAAACTAAAACACAGACATGTAACAAAATCCGGATGGTTCACCAGTAATCCAGATTTGGATCCTAATCTGGATCTGGATGATTGATGTTATATGTTTTGGTCCATAGTTGGGTCATGGAGAGAGGACGCCCCCACAATATGTAACTGAGATAAGGAAGAATTGTCCGTACAGATTCTTGCATCTGTTGAAGGTAAGAAGTAAGATCTGGATAAAAATGGATCTGGACAACTTCTAAATTAGTGGTGATAAATGTTATTCCATATCCTAAGGATAGGTGTCGAAGGTCAAAAAGTAGGTGTTGATACTTAGTTTGGCGAAAGGTAGATCCAAGTGAAGCCATGACATCATCATGGTGACATCATCACAGTGATCATTCAAAGTATAAGCGTGTGTCAAAAACCCTCAACTACGCACAAAAAACGCTTAAACAAAAAGTGACACTCTGTTACAAATCCATCCTCGAGCTGAAGTTTTTCAACTGCTAGGCTAACAAGCTAACTGCTAAAGCTAAACAGATGAAATTTATTGGGACAAGGCCTAGAGAAAACGTAGGCTCAGTCTGTCCTCCTCTGCTCTCTACTTTTTTGCCTTTTGCCCTGTAGGTGTCGCTGTTGAAGCATCTTCTGAATTTTAAGAACTGATTTTTTTTTCAAAGAAAATATAAAATTACTTTTAAAAATGATACTAGGATTTAGTGATGGTTTAATTTAACCAATTGGTGTTTTTATATTAAGATTTCCCCCCTCGCCTCTCTGACACAGAGGAGAACCAGCCTCCTCCCCACCACACTGACCAGGGGGTCTCTGAATAGAGGAAGAGAAAGCCGGAAATTCAGCTACTGAAAGAGTTTATGCTGTTCTAAAGTTTTTGATTTTCTATTATACTTCTTCAACATCGCAGGGATTGTTATGACATCTTGGCCAAACATGGACCGTGAGGCCAGGGAACAATACCTGGTGGTGGTTCAGGTGAAGGACATGCTGGGTCTCAGCGGGGGTTATTCCGCCTCCACAACAGTCACCGTCAGTCTGACTGATGTCAACGACAACGGACCCACATTTCAGCACCGTGAGTCACACAAGAAGCATGAGTCACAGCGATGCAACACCTGGACCGACAAACCTGAGGAATTAATGGGAGAGTAGAGACCGCGGCAGATCGCAGGTCTATTATATAGAAAGCCGTACTTATTTGATCAAGCGTGTTGGGGTGATGAGGGTGGCTTTGTGCCGCCATGCCTGAATTCTTCCGTTAATGTCTTGTCGTTTTGATGGCGGACAAAATTAAAAGAGGACAGTTGAGGAATGAAAGACGGGACAGGAAAAGAGTTAATCTCTTCGCCGGCGTGTCCACACGCACACATGTGTGTCGCCCACCGGATGAATTTAATCATTCACACATGAGAGGACATTTGTCATGACCTTTGGAAGCAGAGCTAGCCTTCTCTGTGATAATCCTCTCTAAATGAATGCCCAGGGAAGGAATCAATTCTGTAGGATTGAGACAAGGAGGATGATATTTTTGTCTGTTAATGACCTTCACAGCCCGTACTGGTGACGCTGTATCACACACCATCACACTGATTCTACCTTCACTCATGAGGCTTGGGAAATATTGTTCACTTTGAGCTATGACATCGGTTTTGTCACATGATTGTATCCCTGAAAAGTCAGGGATGTTAAGGAATCCTCCGCCACAGATCCTTTGTGTTAACGCGTTAACTTTAAAAAAAACTTTCAGCGATCGTTTTGAAATTTTACACCCGACGAAATCTCAGCGCGAGGAAGACATGGTATGATTTTAAGAAAGGTTGGTTGTATATTCAAGCCACTAGGGGGAGCTTTATCTTCAAAAAAGGCTTTTAGGCTATAATTTCCCAAACTTTTTATTTAGTCCAAGTTTGGTGCACATGAATGGTATCCAGAAGAAGCATCTGGAATATATCATCTTTCACTCTAACAGGGCGTGTTTTACTCACTAGGGGAAGCTTTTTTTTTTCATAAAAAACACTACTTTTCAGACATAATGTCACATTAAATGTGACAAAATGAATACGGGGGATTGCTCGCATAACACAGTGGATTGGGGGCTTTACGGGGATACAGGCGTAGGTTCGCCGTGTTATCTCTGGCTTTTTGTTTTGTTTTCCTCATTCGAGCAGCTGGTTGCTGTTGAGTTCCTTGCAGATGTGGAGTCCATCCAAATACACTCCGTCAAAGGCACAATCACATTTTCTCATCTTCTTATTAGAGTTAGCCAGGGATTATGTGGGGTTGCTACAATTTATCTGTGACTCACACAAATTGACCCTCCACCACAGTGTTTCCCGTTCTTATCGCTTTGCACACAGGCACGGCCAGCTATTAACATCTCACTATCAAGTTATGTCTGCAGTGTTTTAGCAAATAAACTTTTTTTTTCCCCCTGCAGTTATTATTATATCTTGCTGTAGCAGAATCACGTCGTAGCCTGATTTTGATATCCCGCTGACATTCTATTCCAGTGTTCAACTTCTTTGGCTGATGCTGTCGGCATGAATCCTTTTCAAAGAATCCTCTTATTTTGCAGACCTGTATGCATTTTCAGTCCTTGAGAATGCGGCCCTGGGCACCACAGTGGGCCGGATTATGGCAGAGGATGGAGACACTGGCGTCAATGCGAGGATGACCTATAGTCTGGAGGATGATCCGGAGGAAAGCCCCACTTTTCTCATCCGAACCGACCCGGTGACTCAGGAGGGAGTGATTCTGCTAGTCAAGGTGATTACATATTAAATACATATCTCCGCCGGTTTATGTGTAAATATGATATATATGACATTTTTGATGCTGAATTTCAAGGAAAACATTAAATTCATAGTCTGGGTTTGTCATAGAAACACTTTCGTTATGGGAATTATGTAACCAGCTAGGTATTTGTTAGCATTTCTGTTAAAATGACAGTGATTAATGTTTTAATCAAAATTAAACCACACACGAACTAAAAAAATATTGCATCTGATAAAGGGCAGAGTGGCATATCCCGGCTCTTACTCATAATAATGCAGGCAAGCTGGCAAACTGCGGCGGCATTCACGTTAAACCGCACCAATACAAACAGAGAAAATTGAATTAATAAAATAAATAAATAAAGAAAGGTAATGGGGCCAGCAGACGCAGCAGCGAACCAGCCCGGTAATGGGACCCAGTAATCCTAAACGGTTTCAGACCTGGTGGAATCAGCAGTAGGTACAACTAATATGTAAAATCTAACTTTTTATGCTAGGTAAGCGTGCAAGTTCCCCACGGATTCAAAACCATCAGACTACACCACCGTACGTTCCACTCTGTACTCAAAAGAGTAGTCGGACCACTGAATCTAATCTGACCTGGGGACGCCTCAGAAACCCCCGGGATGAGACAGAGAGTGTTACCAGGAAGAATGACGTCTGGAATGCCCTTCTTAGCCTGCTGCCACCATGACCTGACCCCGGATAAGCAGAGAAAAATGGATTGACGTGTGGATGGATGGATGCATTAATACAGTTAGTTAAAGTGAAGAAATATCTGGCTAATGAGGGTTTATCCTAACCGTAATCCTAGCCTGACCTCAGACTCCAGAGGGTTAGATAGAAGGAGCATAAAAGTAAAATACTAAGCCTCTTACCGGTCAATCAAACTTAAAGCGGTTCCTCATTGGAGGACAAAGTCCATCTTCCTCTCTTTGTTTATTCTGATTTCATCTACATCGTTGCGTAGAACATCCGTGCATTTCATCCCCCATATAAGGTCCTTCCTGAATACCTGAAGACCAGTGATGACCGTCCAGCCAGTTCAGCCGAATGAATAATCATTCTGTGCTATTAAAAACAACGGCGCTACATAAAATTCTGGGGAAAAAAAAACATATTTTAAGCACCTCTAATAATCCACACCTCAGGAAAGAGAATGTATACACATCTTAAACGACACTACATAAACATACAGCTTTACTTCAGTTACCTAAATCCCCCATGCTCTGACTACACTGCGGGAATGATAATAAATATGATAATATCGATGCAGGCTAGAAGGCTTTTGGCGTGTCAGTGAACGCACCCAACATGGCAAACTGGTTTAAAAAAAAATCAAATCAATCAAGAGCATTGTCCCTGTTTGTTTCACTGCAGAGGGGATTCTGCCTGCGGGCAGATTTTTTTTTTTTACCCACACACGGCACAGGTGGAAAGAGAAAACTCCAATTTATCTCTGCCCAACTGAGGAGAGCAATGTGATGATTTTTGAGATGCACTACATGATTCTGATTCTGACAATTTCTAGTCCGGGAGAGGAGGCTTTGCTGGGCCTGATTCTCTCTGCCTCTGCTTAGATTGAACCATAGGTGAGTTAGTTACCCTCTCATTGGTAAAACATGAGCTCTGATGGTTCAACTACTACCCAATAATTACCAAAATACAGCTCTACTAGCTCGGAATACTCAAATGAATAATACCATCAGCTAACTTTTACTGTCTTTTGGCTGCATCCCACTTCTGCCTCTCCTTTATAACACAGGGGATTTCAATAGTAGCTGCTGTGATAATGAAATAAAAAGGGAATTACTTTCATTCATTATTGACTCTGAATCATTTTGGGGATGCTGTAATGGTTTGCACGCTGTTTTGTTATTGCTAGCATCGTAGTGGTAATCAAAAACCGGGCTTTATTGAAGTGCATACTCACAGCTGGTAGCTTATTGACATTTAGTAAACAATTTCAATAATTCCAGTCTGAGGGATTCTGTCCTCATGGGAATAATAGTCAGACTTAAATACAAGTAGAGCTTTCAAGATGAGGTTTTTAACCGCCGTATGACTAAGAAGCAGCTCCCTCTCCTCACAGACTTTGGACTTTGAGACCAAAAGACGTTTCGTCATGGCGGTAGAAGCGGTCAATGATCATGTGGACACTCGTTTCCTGTTCCTGGAGGAGTTCAGAGACAGGACGACGCTCAAGATTGTGGTGGAGGACGTGGACGAGCCGCCCATCTTCCTCTCGCCGCTCTACAAGTGGAAGGTTCCAGAGAATGCAGCTGTTGGGACTGTAGTCGGCAGCGTCGGCGCCAAAGACAGCGACGCAGCCAGCGTGCCCATTAGGTAATGTGACCCGTCTTAAGCAGGAGGAATGGCACCAGCCACCCTACTGCCTGCTGGATAACGAGGAGGTGGGTACCCCTGCTGGTGGGGGCGTAACGTCCCTAACAGCTTGCCCTAGACGGATTCCTCCACAGGGTGTAAAACCATTCCATTTCAAATAACGTTAGAGGCTCGGTGCATCACTTTTTACCCTTCATCTCTGGATACCCCGTACATGGTCATATTTATCTCATATTACTTTGGTCGGAAATGAGCCCTGCTGAATAAATCATGACAATTTTTTTTTTTTCGTACCTCGCAGGCTTTTCTATCTATCGCCGTGGTATTATCACAAAGCGACGTGGCGAAGACGTGGGAATGAAATAAAGCACCATACGAAGTGGCATATGGAATTGAGATTTGCTGTAATTTGCAATTGGGGCACGTTTGCAGAGGAGACTGCAACAGTACTGGTGCATGTAGTCCATCTCTGCAAAGCTTAAGAGTGGCAGGTGCTGCATATCATCCTCAGCCGAGCGTCTATTACTGTCCCTTTGGTGACAGTGTCTGATTGATTAATGAATTCAGCCTGACATTTCCAGGGTTTCCACAGTTCCCCCAAATATGATTAACTTTTCTTTTGGCCGAATTGGCTTATTTTCCCACGTTGTTATGAGTCAAGAGGCTCGCACCAGTGATTCATTACTTGGGCTGCATTCAGTCCCAGTACCTCTAATCCACAACGGCATTATCATCATTTGTATAAATGACGGTCAAATGTACGGCGGTGTGACGGACCTCTGCAATAACAAGCCCGTATTTCTTTCATAAGCGGTTCCTCTTGCTTGTTTTCTTCTTACATTGCCATTCCAAAACTCTAAAGTGATTTGTATTATGTTGGAGTAGCTAAACCACATGCAACATTTTTCTATTCAAGTTTTTTTTAGGTCATCATGTTTATACGAGTCCCTGCTTGACATTTTTAATTATATTTCCTGACAAACAAAAGGAGGCGGATGTTCCAATTATACCTAAAATCCAATTAAAATAGCTGGAGTGTCCAAGTTGTGTCCACACCACTAGCTTGCGTCTTGGATGTCTGTCAATCGATGATAACATTGATAATTCTGCCTAATTAGTCTGCCTGCGGTATCATAATGTTGTTTATGACGAGAAAACAGACAATTTAATCTGTGTTTTGATTTGTCTTCCAGATATTCAATTGACAAAAGGAGTGATATTTGGAAATCGTTCAAAATCCACCCAGAGAATGGAACCGTAACCATCACTAAAGCTTTGGACAGGGAGACGTCAGACTGGCACAATTTGACAGTCGAAGCAAAAGAAACAAGTAAGAATAAATTCACGGTCGTTTTATGGCACACACATATTCTAAATCATCAAACCTTCCAATCGGCGCAGAGCAGCGAGCCCCAACATTTCAACTCTCACAGGATGTCTGTTGGGTTTTCTTCATTTTTAAAGTCCATACGGAATTTCAATACAATCGTTTCAGGAAATAACGGGAGCCGTCCGCGATGTCAAGTTAATAATAAGTCTGACGGATCATGTGCTTCTGTGTGTTTGAGACATAAGGACTATCCTTCATTCAACAAATTCAGGAATATAAGAAAACTTTTGGGGCTTAATTCAAACAAATGGATTTTCGGGAAAACCTGAAGTATTTTCAATAAAATTATTATAATAATGATGAGGCAAATATTTATGCAACTAAACGGATCTTGGAGGTTACTTGGAAATGATGTACAGTAACTTTGTCCTTTGATAAAAAATGAAAAAACTAAATACTGGGTGACCAGTAAAACCCGAAATATGCATCTTGCAATTTAAACACTGTTTAAAAGCCAAGTATAAAATAAAACTGTGAGTAAACGTAATGTGACAAAGTTAAAAGTATTGAGTCAAAAAAATGTAAATCTTTTTACTTTTTCAAACAGATCATTAAAAAAGCCATGGGTAAATTTAAACAAAGTTACACAAACAATTAGCACAAGCAAAAATGGACATGAAGTTAAATGATAACAGTTTGAATGAAATTAACATACAAAAATTAAATCTGATGTGTTTGGAATATGAATGGATATAAAATGGGATATAAAACATAAAATACAATTTTGACACTAGCAAAAAGTATTTTAATGTTACTATGTACTGTGTATAAAATATATTCAGGTGGTGAGCACAACTGCAATGTGACAAAACAAATATAATATATGATATAATATAATATAATCTTAGTTAGGAATTTAATGTGGGAATGTAAAGTCTGTTGTGAAGACCTTTAACTTTATTTCGTCCTCGCTGTGATTAAAGATTCCATGAATTTCTGTGCAAAGGCTGAGTAATAAAAAGGAAATGAAGGACATTGTGTTGTGGGTGGAAACATTTTTCACTACCGTGGTCGTGTGTCAGCCGTGGGTGGGATTCATTACATTTCAAATTGGTGCCAGTACAGAATCAATGGGCCGCTCTCTGTGATATTACCGGTTGGGAAGTTGCTCATGTAATTTTATATTTACTAGAATATATAGCAGAGGATGTATGAATTATTTGATTTTCAAAGCAAAGAAGCTAATATGCAAATATGCCCAACAGATGCTTATCAGTCAACCAGGTCTCATCTAAAATCAAACTCAAAACCTTATATGTGAACTTTAAACAATAGACTGCACTATATGGAGAATCAAATCAAAAGAATATTTAAATCCAATGGATTTACTTTTTTTATTTGGGTACACGAGAATATGCACAAACTCATATATGCCAATTCCTCTAAATATTGTTTTCTTTTTGTAAGATCAGTGCGTTATTACCTGCAAATGTGAATTTATTGAAGAATGTCTTTGCATTGTGAAATGAAAAAAATCTGGTTAACTCCAAGATCCATTCCTCCGCGAAGTTTCTAGGAAATTTTTTTAGTGTTTTTATGCCTCGTTCTACTGACTAACCAACCAACAGACAAACAAATAAACCAATTAACCAACCAGGAAACAAACCATTCATCCAACCAACCAACAAAAAAACAAATCAACTGATTAACCAACCAAGAAACAAACCAACCAGCCAACAAGCAAGACAACCAACCAAGAAACAAATCAAACAACCAATCAATCAACCAACCAACCAACCAACCAACCGAGAAACAAATCAACAAATTAACAGATCAGGAAAAAAAACAACCAACAAAGAAACAAAACAACCGATTAACCAACCAGGACACAAACCAACCACCCAACCAACCAACCAACCAACCAACCGACAAACAAATCAACCAATTAAAAAAACAAGAAACAAACCAACCAGACAATCAACAAGACAGCCAACCAAGAAAAAAAAATCAAACAACCAATCCATCAACCAACCAACCAACCAACCGAGAAACAAATTAACCGATTAACCAACCAACCAACCAACCAAGAAAAAAAACAACCAACCAACCAACTAATGAACAAACCAAACTAGAAAAACAACAACCAACCAACCAACCAAACGAGTTAAAAATAATCAACCAATTAACCAACCAAGAAAAAGCCAACCAACCAATCCATCAACCAACCAAGAAACAAATCAAACCAACTTACATACCACCAATTAACTAACCAACCAGCCTGCATTACCCCTTGGTAGCAGTAAACATTAAAATTGCGTGACATGTGACCACTTTTGTGTTTTTCTTGAGAAATCTTGAAAATATCCTTAGACTCGTTAAAGCGATAAAACCATCCTGTCACCGAGGTATACGATGGTACACAACACGGAGATGTCTTGACTGGACCGCCGGAGGATCGTATTAGAACATTTAATGTTTCAGGTTACATTGAAGTCCGTTTACCCGCTGTGTCTGGTGGAGACTCAAAAAAATATGCCCTGAAGTTTGGATGAGATTGTTTTTAATTTGCTAAAAGGAATGAAAATAACTTTTAAACCTAGAGTTTCATAGAGTCCAGGCGTTTATGATCCAGGGGTAAAGTCGACCAACGCTGCTAAACAATGATTTCTTGTAATCATCATTCCTCTGGCAGAGTTTAGGAGGAAACGACGTCGGGGACTTCTGGTCCGGACTGATGCAGACACTTTTAATCCAAGAAAGTGTTTCGTCTTAGTTCCGACGAAGATTTCCAACGCGGATGCTCGTTCCATGGCTCCGAATCAGAATTTTCAGAACCACTTATCAGCCCTAAGTATTACCTGATCGAGCTTTTGCTAAACGCTGATGATGCATTCCCACGTTTGTCTCCACCGCTGCAGCTAAGAACCATTTATCCTCCTCTGTGGCCGTCTTCATCAAAGTGCTGGACATAAACGACAACGCGCCAACGCTTGCGAGAGGTTACCAGCCGTATATCTGTGAGGGAACACAGGCGGGAGAAGTACGTATATTATGATGCTCACGCTCATGATTTGCTGTATGTCTGCTGATCCACGAGAAAGTCCACGGATTGTAAACTGATTTTAGTATATTAAACAACACCACTGCTCCGTACATCTGTTTCAACAATGAAGAACAACACCATTATTGCACCGCACCAACCCATATTACACTCCCGACATTGTCGGCTGCTGAATGAGATTCTGAGTGTCATATTTCTGAGAAGGGGAATAAGACGCGTGCGTTTGATCACGTTGCCAGACTTCCGAGGAAATATGTTATGTGTCGCACTTTTGCTGCTCATATTTCCCTTGTAACGTTTCTGTGTTTCCGGCAGCTTGTTCAGCTGCTCGGTGCTGTCGATCCAGACGAGCCTGCACAAGGACATCACTTCTACTTCTCCATGGTCCCCGAGAGGCACATCAATCCCAACTTCACCATCAGGGATAATCAAGGTTATATTCAATTCATTCATACATCCTTGGTAGCTGGGGTTGGTAATGGTTTCCAATCTTTTGTCATTTTATTTATTGAGCTTTTCTTTACGTCAGGTAGGAATTCAATCCTTCACCAAAAACAAAATGAATAAAAAAATATGGCGTTGTGGCTGTAATAAACATGTAATAACCAACTCCAATCATTTAACCTATGAGAAACCGCGGTGAGGCGGCATGGTGGCGCAGTAGGAAACACAGTTGCCTCACAGCAAGAAGATTCCTGTGGTTTCTGTTTGTAGTTTGCATTGTCTCCCTGTGTTTGCGTGTTATCTCCAGGTTCTCTCTGGCTTCCTTCCACAATCCAAAAACAGGCTGTGTAGGTGAACCGGTGACCTTAAATTGCCAGCTGGCGTGTGAATGGTTGTCTGTCTCATAATGTGTTGGCGCTGTGATTGGTTTTTAACTCATTAATTGTTAATTGTCAGCTTGTTTTCTTTGTCACTAAATGGAAATTGTAATCAGTTTTTACAATTGTAATGTTGTAAAAAGGATGTCCGGTACTACATTAACCATTTAATGTCTTGCTCAAATGTTTGGCTTATTACATTTTGAGTGACTATTATTGAGTGACTCTTATTGAAAAGTTTTGGCCACTTGACTGAACCTGTTTTTAATATGACCCAGTGCTAGCATGCATATGCTAATGCCTAAGGGGCCAAGAGTGGAGCCCTGGGGGACCACACAGGTCAAAGGGGCCATAGTGGAGGAGGCATTATAAATTAAATGTATTATTATTATTATTATTGGCATGTCTAGTGAGAAAGTCCTATTTTTGATATATTAAAGCACGTGAGGAATTAGTTTACAGAATTATGTGACCCGATACAACCAAAAGAAAACCTCCAATTAGAGTAAAAATAGTT
The DNA here is from genome assembly GCA_009660295.1 of Lophius piscatorius. Classification (NCBI taxonomy): domain Eukaryota; kingdom Metazoa; phylum Chordata; class Actinopteri; order Lophiiformes; family Lophiidae; genus Lophius; species Lophius piscatorius. The sequence continues at coordinate 23,583 of VRLP01000730.1, forward strand.
TTCTAAAAACATGCCTTACCAAAAAATTGAGCTAATCTAATTGACTATTGAATGAATAATAATTTATTATTTAAAAACATGTTTGGCCAAATATTTTGTCATTTTATGGTGAATTTAGAGTTTCTTAGATATTTTCATATTCTGGTATTTGTGCTTTTACTCAGATAAGGGATCTGAACATTTTATCCACCACTGCAAATTTGCTGCACTACTTTTTGGCTTATGGAAGAGAGACTTTGGGAGACTTCCGCATTTCTCCAACTTTAACAACCCCGGCTTTAAAGGAGCAGTTTCAACATTTTGAGAAACAGACTTATTGGATTTCTCGCCAAGCGCTGGAAGAGAAGATTGATATTGATCTTTCCAAGTAGCTCTAGGCAAGAGAGCGAATAAACACATTTCCAAAAATGTCAAACTATTTCTATAAAGTCACATCGTGCCCTAAAATAAAACTCACATATATTATTTACAAAGTATTAAAGAGATAAGTTTTAGGTGTGAACATATACAGAGCAGAAAGAAGAAAGACCCATTGTTGAATTCAAACGTAGGAGATGCTTCATAGATGGATGATAAAAAACGACTGGCTGGAAGCCGTGGCAGCAATCATATGATTTCACTGTGATAGTGAGAAGAAAGGCAGGGTGAGTCAGAGATTCAGTCGCCCAATTCAATGAAATACAGCAGAGCAGAAATTTAAACTTTTCTGATAGCTTCCCTTGTTGCGGAATGACTCAATACTGCTGCAATGAGGACTACAGCGGCAAGTAAACGTGCATGAATATACCGTCTTCTTCTTAAAATGAATACGTGAAATGCACCTCAGTATCCCAGTTATGAGGCTTATCACTGTTTTGATCACAATCGGGTTATGATACTTACGTAAACACAGAAATGTGGTTGTTCAAAGGCCTCGATGCATGACATTGTGATTGTGTTCTGTTTGTGCAGGCCATATTGTAAAGTGCATTATAAATTAAATGTATTATTATTATTATTATTATTATTATATTATCATGTTTCATAACAGTTTGCCTTTGTGAGCGGACTTCCTCAGCGTTCAGATGATATTTTTAAAATCCAAACTGCCAACTTTATCCATGCATCCATCCATCCATTCACTTCTGCTTATTCTGGGTCGCAGTGGCAGCAGGCTAAGAAGGGATTTCCAGACATCCCTCTCCCCAGCAACACTCTCCTGCTCATCCTGAGGGATCTTGAGGCCTTCCCAGGAGGCCCCTGGTATGGTCTCCTAAGGTCAAATGGTGTCAGACATAGGGTCAGATTAAGAGCTATTCCTAGACTTCAGTGAAGGAGTTTGGAAACCTCGGAATAGAGAGACCGTGGCACGATTCTGGAGCCACACCTGGTAGGGGAGCTCATCGGCGAGCGTATTGGGGCCGGGCCTTCTTCCATGGGGCTCAGCCATGTTCAGCTTCATGGAGGTGCCACCCTGTGGGCTCAACAGAGTGTGAGCCCAGTGGTGGACATTTGTGTCAGTTGCTAAGCAGTGCTGCCAAATTTAATTTGATTTATTTATTTCATTACTGATAGACAAAATTCAGTGTCTTCATCGTTACGGAAAATAAAACACTTTCACTGCCGCCGCCACACGCCTATCATTAGATAACACGTAACAGTGACCGGGTAGAATATTCAGGTTTTTCACAATCCAGATAAGCTGGAAAAAAAATATTCCTTCAATAGTAGCCAAAAAGAGTTACAAATGAAATTTGTAAAACAAAATTTCCAATAGAAGAAGTAAAAATTAGCTATATTTGGAGTCAAATATTATAAGATCCAGCTTACTAATATTAGATCGATTTGTGGTGTGATAAGGACTTCAAATGCAGATTTTTGGAGGGGTTTCGGCCATTATTCTAGATTTAAAAGCATCAGGCACTTAAAATAAAATCATTTTAAGATAACATTTGTCATGAGGTCAGCAGGACATACTAAAATGGAGTATTTGGGATGAAAGTTTACTTGTTAAGTGATTATGTCTCAAACGAAAAAGCACTCAGAGAGTGCAAACCTCAGCCAAGGCAAAACCCTAGGTTTAGGAAAAGATAATGGAGATACATCCATTAATGTCCGAATTATTGCCAACATGCAAATCTATCAACAACTGCAACTCACTGAGTATCTCTCAAATACTCTGTAGCCGCTCGACTCCTGCACCTTCCACTTCAGCGTCTCCGTACAGCCCACTGAGCCCCCGCCTCCACCCCTAATGGAACATGAAAGACATCAAAGATGCTTTTCAAAACTGCGCACCAACCTTCACCTCCAAAGAAATATCAAAGAAATAAAAGGTCAGAGGCGGCAATAGCCACATTGTGACATCAATACTCCAAACGGGATATTCTTTTATTTGATTCAATTTTAAATGCTGCAAAACACGTAATGTCACCAAAATCAAAACTGCAGTACGTCCTGTAGTTTTTGCGTAATTTTGCTGGCAGACAAACAAACAGAAAAACGCACCAGTGAAAACATAACCTTCTTGTTAATTAGACAAATACACTTGGTATGATTGTCAGTTTTGCTGCGTAGAATCTTAGCCACATTACTGAGATCGGGATATGATCTTTGCATGTGCAAACACGGAAGAGGAGATAATCCAAAGGGCTGATAATAACCGGGATAACGCTGTTCACGGAACTGGGATACACAACCCATAGAAACAAATTGCTTTTGGCTGCTGGAGTAAGTTCCATAATTGTGTGACAAAAGACAAATGGGGGATATTCTTTATAATGACAAGCATTTGAATTAAAATGAATGTGCCTTAAAGTTTCTTATTACTTATTTTTTGGAATGAAGTCATAGAGTAAGATGTAATTTTTCTGCTTCACAGCTTCTGGAGGACGTTTACAGAGAGGGTTTGCCTTCTAATCAGTGGGCATTGAACAGCTTTTTTAAGATTCTATTGAAAGGGCAGCAGAACAGAACAAACAGTGCTGTGATGTTAAGAGTGCTGCACGGGGAACTTTGGAAGCCAGGATGAAATGTTTGCAGGGTTCAGTGTCTGAGCGCAGCAGGCTCAGCCGTCCAGTCAGCAGAAGGAAATGAATAATGAATCACATTCAATAAAACTAATTTCCATATATATTTTCCTCCTAAAAAGATATTGTTCAAGTGCCTTGATTATTAAGTCTTACAGTTGAGCCCAAACGGAAAATGTACTTTAGTGCACAGCGAAATGTGATTTGACAAGGTGTTTTGAGCCTTGGGGAGAGCTTAGACTGTATTTTAAAATCACATTAGACGAGACAGTTTCCTAGTTATTCAGCTTTCCAAAAAGAAATGTGAGCATTCAGAGGGCGTAGGAATACTGACGAGTGCCTCCGCTGACTTCACTTTTAGATAACACAGCCGGCATCATCGCACGGAGGAGCACGTTTACCCGAAAGGACCAAACCCAGTACCTCCTGCCTGTCGTGGTGACAGACAGCGGCTCTCCGGCGCTCTCCAGCACCAGCACCCTGACCGTCAGCGTGTGCAGCTGCCACCCCGCAGGCCACTGTCCGACAGGGGGGGTGGAGGCCCTCGCTCTGTCCATGGGGGTCAGCCTGCAGACCTTGTTAGGGCTCGTCGTCTGCCTCATCACACTCATAGGTAAGCAAGCATGCATAAGCAAATCCTTCAACCAGTCTGAGTCCATCAAAACCAATCAAAACTGGTCCCGTGCAGTCGTCCCCGACAGGGAGGGTTAATCCCCGAAAAGTCTGCTGCGTTGTACAAGCAACTCCCGACTGAGCTCCTCAAATGAAATGTGTTTGTGTTTGTTTGTTTGTTTGTTGTGGATTTAGGAAGTATGTGGGGAAAAAAAAGTTTTATCTCGTTTCTTCTTTTTTAAGTTTTGTTTCGTTTTTTTTTAGAGTTGTGAAATCTTCAGATAAGAACAGATCAGATGTATAAAGTTACATCAGACAAGAACACTCATTAAATCGACTCCTCATCGGTTTATCTATCCTAAGATTATTATATTATTCATCTAGTTTGCCTACCTAACATTTTCTTTCCTCACCATCTCCATCACGGTTGTACTGCATGCTGCAGTATTTCCTTCCTCTTCTTCTTCCTCTTTAAGCTCCTCCTTTTAGAGAATCGTTTTTTTACAACTTGCCCTGTCCTGTGCATTTTCCTCTGGCACAACAACCAACTGCAAGTCCTCTCTTACCATATCCAGAAACCTCCTCTTTGGTCTTCTCCTTTTTTTCTTGCCTGGCAGCTCCATCTCTGCATCCTTCTACCAAAAGATCCACTATCCCTCCTCTGAACGTGTCCAAACCATCTCAATCTGGCCTCTCTTACTTTGTCTCCGAGTCGTCTAACCTGGGCTGTCCCTCTGATGTTATCTTTTCTGATCCTGTCCATCACTCCCAAAGAACATTTGAAAATCTTCAACTCTGCCACCTCCAGCTCTGGCTCTTGTCTTTTGATCAGAGCCACCATCTTTAAACCATCCAACAGATCTGCTCTCACCACCATCTTGTAAACCTTTCCCTTCACTCCTTCTGCTCTACTTTTGTCACAGATAACTACCGACACTACTCTCCTCCCCCTCCACAGTGCCTGTACTTGCTTGATCACCTCTTGTCTACACTTCCTGATGTTCAGACGCCAATTACTTAAAACTCCTGAACCTTCTTGCATCCTCTCCGCTCCACCTGCCTCCCTTTCATTCACACACACGTATTCTGTCTTGCTACTACTGAACTTCATTCCCCTTCTGTCCAGCAAGTACCTCCACCTCTCCAAGTTTTCATCCACCTGCTCCCTGGTCCCACTACAGATCACATGTCATCCATCAACATCCATCAACATCCTGGACTACATCCATCGTAGTCCACGGATTCTCCTGTCTGACCTCTTCTGTCAGCATTTCAATCCCCATAGCAAACAAGAAGCTGCTCAGATCTGATCCTTTGTGCGGTCCCACCTCCACCTTGAACTCATCCGTTGCGACTACACTTACTCTCTCATACATATCCTGCACCACTCTAACATACTTCTCTGTTACTCCAGACTACCTCACGCAATCCCACAATTTCTCCCTCGCCACTCTGTCGTACTTTATATAGACCGTATATAGAATGACCATTCTAATGCGTACCGTTCGTTATATGTAATATATTACCATTCTCTCAATGTTAATTACTTGATTGATAATATGTGATTGTCATGGTGGAGCAGTTGGTCGCAGTGTCGCCTCATGGCAACCGAGTTTGAATCCAGAACCTAATATTCTCTGTAAGGGGTACCAGACCGATTCTGACGGGTACTCCGAATTCTTCACAGTCTAAAACGTCCATGAATAGTTGCATAATTGACTCTAAATTTCTCATAAATGTGAGATTGAATGGTTCCTTGACTCATGTTCATTGACTCATGTTCATGTCAGCTTCATTGGCTTAGGCCCACCTCTCATAGAATTTCATCTGATGTGGACGCGAACCCCCTGTGACCTGTGGATCAATGGATGTATGGGGGGATATTTAGCCGGATTTTTGAGTTGTCTGATAACCTTTTCATTTATTTTGTCAGTTTCAAAACTCCATAAATCTGACGTATGTCAAAACACAGTGTGTTAAAACCATCTGTAATAGAGCAGGAGAAGACCTTTGTTTCAAAATCCTTCTTCCAGACGCTTAAGACCTCTATAGGTCAGGAGGAATTCAAGCTAAAACACAGACGACTGCTGATGTGTGTCATACCTCGGTAGAATGAGATGTTGTTTTCTTCCACAGGAGAAGTTTCCTGTTGAGTTTGGCTTTTTCATACATCTTTTAAATAGTCGGTAAAAGGATACTGTGGGATTAATGGAGATCCTGTTATGCCAGTTGTTGGCAGGGTTGCTCCAGACCTCAGTGAGATGGACAAGACTGGCATCCGGCCAAACAAGACTAATTCTTGTCAGAGGCATGTTACAAATGTAGTTTGCTTCATTTTCACAAGAGCAGTCAAAGCAACAAAGGAGCTTTTTTTTGTTTGTTTTCCAGGGGGTTCGCTAACGGAGGAGAAAAAGTTCTCAGCAGATGGGAAACAACCGTGAAAAATGTAGACACCAACGATTTCGGGAAGGCAACTTTATTTATAAAGCACATTTCAGCAACAGGGCAATTCAAAGTGCTTTTTTACACAAACGATCAAGAACACATCGACATAGATCAAAATAATATTGAGATATAGTTAAAATCCGGTAGTAAAAAATAAAGCTGGAATAGAAGAAAATCCCTTGTCTAGGTCTTTTCGACCTCAGACATTATTTAGTGTTTTCCTAAACAGTACTGTGCAGGAAATGCAGAAATAAGAATAATCTAAATATTTAAACGTTTAATGAAAAGTGGGCGCGAATGACAAAGTTTTAAGCTTTGATTTAAAAGAACTGAGAGTTTAAGAGATCCTGCAGTTTTCTGGGACATTGTTTTAGATTTCTGGCTTTGTTTGTGCTTTTTTAACATTACAGATTGAAGGTGAGCACTGACCTTTAACCTTTCCTCTTTGGCTCCAAAAACTACAAACTTAGTTTTGGTCTTTGTCCAGCTGAAAGATTTCACTCCATTTATTAGATATCAGATATGTGGTAGTAATATTCACTCAATTGAAGTCAGAATATTCCACTTGGAGATGCAGAGCTCGAGTGAAACGCCAGAATGTCACTGTTGAGATTCTTTAAACGCTATGAAAAATGATTCTTTTTCAGCGGATCTGCTGAGCTAGAGAGGTTCTACCTCACATCATTTTGGCAAGTATATACAAACGGCAACATTTTTCATTAACAAATTTGCCCCTTCATTTGAATCCCCCTTTTAAAAAACTCACCGCCGTGCCTTTAACAAACTTTTTTGATTCCAAATGCTGAAAGCTTGCAGGCCAATGATTTCAGGTAATGAGCATATCGGTTGCAATACATCAGTAGCAATGCCATCCTGGGACGTTGATGGGTTTGCATAGTGAAGAGCTTTATTATGACCTCGGCTGCTTTGCGTCCTCCTGTGCCCATCACATGAAAGATTAATGACATCACCTGCTATGCTAACATTCTGTCAGATGAGTAGGTCTCAGGGAAAAAACAGGGCAGAAAAGCAAACAACTGCTTTTGCATTATTCTGTGCCTCATGGAGCAAATTACGAGAATCTATGTCTATGTGTGAGCTGGAATAAATCATAACCTATAGCTCCTTTGCCCTCCATTTTAATTTTTTTCATCCATAATAATCTGCTGAACACAAATATGGCCGATGCACTTGCACATTTGGCGTGCGTGCTCCATCAGGCACCCTACATGCTTGTTTCTCAGCGAGCTCACGCCCTGGTGTTTAACCGTAATGATCTCCTGCTGTGTCGTGTCGGCAGGGCTGTCAGCTCTAATGGTGATGGTGAGGAGACACAGGCGGAAGCAGCAGGAAGGGCTGGTGGTGGAGGAGAAGGAGCAGGAGCAGCCTGAGACGGTGTCGCAGAAGGTGCTCTATTACAGAGAGCCGGTGTGTTTGGGACCCGACCTGGGCCTCTTTCAGCCTGCTGTGCCGCTGCGCCCTCACCCCAGGAGGAAGGAGAGGAGGCTACGGAGGGAGGATGTCAGAGCGAGCATACGGATGTCCCTCAGAGAGTCCCACGCCATTGGGCTGGAGGATGAGGTCTTCAGGCAGTTTATTCTGGACCGGCTGGCAGAGGCTGATCAGGATCCTTATGTTCCTCCATTCGACTGCCTGAGAACTTATGCATATGAAGGATCGGGGTCCTCCACCGGCTCCCTGAGCTCAATCGGGTCGGCTTCTTTGGAGTTTGTCGTCCCAGAGCAGCAAGTTTGTAATCCCAGACCCCACTTGGTTAGACTCAGCCCTTGGCGTGGAGGAGAGGAAGACATCTCCTTCTGAAGTGCATAAGAATCTGCATGATGGACCCGCTCAGCCAGAACATTTAGTAAAATAAGTTAATTTACTTCCTTTTCAAATAGTTAAATGAGGTGAAGAAGTACCAAAGACTACACTGTAAAATGTAACTGGGCCTATGCTGTCATACCTTACATAAAGGTTATATCCCCAAAAAGCCTCCAATCCCCTGAATGGTCCCAACAATCCCTCTGATAGAACTCTACAAATTAAGTGTGAAGTCATGTCTGAAAAACAGTGTTTTTTAGTTTTTTTTTAGTAAAATCTGATTTATTAAATTAAATAATCATATATTTTAGATTGATCTCTTCAAGTCGCTTCATATTCATCGAATATTGGACTAAATTGGACAAACGGTGTGGATTTAAAAATATACTTTGAGGTAAATCAGGTAAAGACATTCAACTAGATTAGATGTTACAGTGTTCTTTCACAACAGAAGCATGCAGAGCTAAGAGCGCTACTTCTACTCGATCGTATTTAATGCATTCCTCTTTCATTATCGGGGTGAACGGCTGCATGGCGGCCTCCATGGATGAGACCCTCAGAAAGAGATTGGTCAGCCATTAACTTCCCTAAACTGTGTTTACAGAGCACAAACAGCTTGCTTCGTTCTTCAAAAGTCGAGCACGAGCTGTCGGCGGGGGCGGACGCTTCTTCTTTCTAGCTGTCGCCCTATAGCTGACACGATATAAATCACATCTATCAGACAGACAAGAGAGAAATCTAAGTATATTCCACAAAATGTCAAAACACTCTTTAATACATGAAATCAAGCTTAATGTAATCTTAGCTGTGTCCAAATCTCCACCCAGCCTACAAGCTGTATATCTAATATAAAAAGCAAGTCTTTCTCAGTGTCTTGACATCAAGGGACAAACGTTTCGACCTATTCTCTCTCTCTGGTTTATGCAACAACCGTGTCGTTCCTGCCAGTAGAAGAAGTGGATGTTATGTTTGAATACATGAAGCAACATTTTCCCTTCAAGTGAGTTAGTGGAAGTATTGACAAATAATGACCGCCCTGCCTGAGCGGCACTTTTTCAGATGACACTTCAGACCAGGCGTTCCCCGGGACCAAGATGCTCTTCGACTGATGTACTGTAAGTGAGCGGCGAGTGGAACATAAAACAGGCGAGACCATGCAGCGGCGTCGGCCTCCATTTAGAAGGAGAAAACTGTGTGAAACGTTGACAACAGCTTGTAATGGTAGCCTTCGAAAACGGAACAAAACGAATAGAGACGTCAGTCAAGCTGCTCATATTTTTCCCCCCATAGAATTGATGTTGCTATAGCGACCTCTGGACAGCTGACTTGACTTTAACTTCCCCGGTCTTTCAAAGAGGGTCAAAGTCGTTGGAGATACTGTACAGTGAACATTTAGACACACCTAATGATCTAAATATCACAGTTATTATAGTGAAACTATTACTCTCAATGTATGATAAGTAAAGTTTTACTTCTAAATGGATGTTACTTATTGTAATATTATTATCTTACTGTTTTATATTTGGTTTTACTATAAATTTATAAGAGCTCTTACTGTGTGAGTATGTATTTTATATCATTGCATATTTTTAAATTAATGAATGCTTTTGTGTATGGAAATATATTTTTCTAAATATTTAATTTCCTGTTTTTCATTAAATAGCAACTTTTGGACTAGTCTTGTGATCCATGATGAGACTGTTGCTTCTTTTTTTTTTTGAAGTCCTTACACATCATATCTTGTTTCTCATGTCAGCAAATCAGCAGCGGAGATTGCACAGGTTGTTTTTTAAAAAAAACAACAAATTAACCGATTTGATAAGAAAAATCGCTTGAATGACTTTTAATTTGAGTGGTTTAAGGTATCTGTAACCTTCGCCATCTGTACCCTTCTAGTTTCACCTTGTTTAATAACTGAACCGGATTAGCTGTATTAAAACCCTTTAATGTCCTCAACCAGAAAAAAGACAAACATTTACAACATTTATTTCTTTTGGCTCAACTTTTTGGTGAAGCTTGATTTAAGTAAAAACAGTTTGAACCTTATTATACCTTTATTAGGGCGTATCAAGTAATTATGTTTAATAAGTCCTCATATGCTTTATTATGCAGTAAAAAAATCCTACTCAGCAAATACGACACTCTCAACAGTCATGGTTAATGCTTCCACCTCTGTGGCCCCTTTAACCTGTGGTGTCCCCCAGGGTCCCATCATTGGTCCCTTACTCTTTATCATATACATGCTGCCACTGGGTCATACTATAGACAGGTTCAGTCATATTTTTCAAAAAGAAATAGCGACAAAAAATGTTGTTAACCATTTGCAACAGCAGGACATCGAAGGGATAACACAGAGCGGTAATTGGATGCAGGAAGCATATTTAACTTTAAAATAGTAGTTTATACACAAAAACCTAAATTGACATGAATGTCTAAGTTGTCCAATTACCATTTTAAGTCAAGCATGCATACCTCGTATGTCAAATGACAGATAGGGGGCTGGGGTAGCAGCAGTTGGGGGCAGATGTACCAAGAAATCCACCTACTACAGGGAGGTAACTTCTCCACCCACTGCACAACCATGCCACACAGAAATTACACTGTAAAAGGGAATTACTGATGAAGTCAAAAAAATGTCTTCAACAGGTAAGGCTCAATTAAATTATTTATAACTTTAATTAATAGATTCAAGTCAAATTGACTTAGTTTAAGTTAGTTTTACTAGTTGAAAACAATTTTTAAACTTTTTAAAGAAAGTTCAAATAGTGTGTCAATAAACACGAAAAGCATTAAGAATAAGTGAAATTCCAGGAAAAAATTCAAAAATGTTTCACGGATCTGACATTATTCTGTTATTAGGAAACAAATATTACTCACTTGTTGGTGATATAAAAATGTTTTTTTTCTTTTTGTACAGTTTAACACAAGGCTTGTTGTTTTGGTTGTTCTCATTGGCCCCTCCCCTCCCCAGCAGAAACATAAAACCTAAGGTTCTCTACCTTCAACATGCATGTTGCATGCTGGCGGTGACAAGAGCGGAAACAAAAACAGCTAATGTTATTTAGTTATATACAAAATATGGAATAAAAATTAACGACCGCTTCAAAATTTAAGTTCAAATAAAATCTGGCTTCAGAATGCGACAAAACGGAGTCAAATTTGGGCTGAAAGAAAAAAAAAAATTCCTCTGCGGAAAGAATATTTTTCTGTTTAAATGAAAAGAAAATGAAAGGCAGTGAAATTTGTTTCCCTTTCTGCGCTGAGAAAAGAAGAATGCGGGACATCCAGTGCCTGCTACCTCTGTCTTCATGGTCATTTACAGCGTTACTGGTAAACACAACATGATTTGTGGAGTGGGTTGCTGCTCAAGGGGTGACTTGAGGTAATTGCATCGGGATGAGGTCCAGCCCCCTTCACCTTCTCATCCACTAATTGGGCTGTTTGCTGTTTTTGAAGGTCAGGATTGGGAGCCGAGTGAATGTAGCTCGAAGTGAGGCAGGAAAAAAGAACATACTCCTATTTGAAAAGTACCCCGAAAGTCTCAAAGTGAGAGAGTATACGAGGAAAGCGACTAATTGCTGTGGCTTTTCCTTCCTGTCTTGCCGACTTGTATGAGTTGGTGCGCCACTCAGCAGGCGGATTTCCAGGCATTGCAGCAACTCAAACTGAGCTTCAAATAGCCTCCACTGTTGAAAATGTTCTGTCCGACCGGCCTTTTGAGACGGAATCATCGTCTCACAATGGCTTCTAAAGACAACGGTGTGTCTCTTTCACACAAACTTTCTCAGGTATCGAATTTGAATAAGGAAGCCCTGTCGGTTCTTACTCGCTTCTTCAGAGGAACCTTAATGTCAAAAGTCATTCAGCTCTTTGTGTCATTTAACCTTCTGAAATTCTGCCATTACCGATGATGAATATCACGACTAATTTCACCTAACAGCCCTTTTCTTTGTTTAATTATAAGCATTAGAGCGATGGGAAGGATTTCCCTCCGTCAGCTGTCTCCGTCCTCTGCCTTTGCTCTCCGGCGTAGGATATAGATTCAGGTCTTCTTTTCAAACACGGAACCAAATTCATCACAAAGCCCCACATTGAACGCTAGGGGGTCTATGAGGGTGGATGGAGAGGGTGGGGGTGGGGGGCGTCTCGTTTTGTAGACAGCGAGCTGATTGAAAAGCTGCCTGATAGGATTTTTGAGATCCATTAAAGAAAAGAAAAAAAATCATTAGTTACTGCGGCGCCTTAAGGTTTTGGCTGTAGAGAAATCAAATCATCATCAGGCAATTTAATAATGTGGGGATAATTATAGAGAATGGAGATTAAGATGTTTGTGTAAGATGTTGGATGGGATTCTGAGCACCACCATAGTTTATGTGTGAGATGTCGTCCATAATGTCAGCCGTTTTAATTAAGGACGCCCAAAGCAGGTGCTCTGCGTTCCAGTGAAATGTTGCTGGTTAAGAACACCTGAGGCGTCGCCATTATTCCAGAATGTTGTTTTATCCAACTTTATCTGATTTGACTTGTTTTCCATCTTATTATGAGTCCCTTGAGGAGATCTGAGCCCACAGATTGTGCTTTAATGCCGAGCAGAGAGACCCTCTAGAGGAAGATCAGAGCAGTTCATCATGTTGGGAAAATCCATAGATCAGTTTTCTCCTGCGTTTCCATGGTTATAGCAGACTAAGCAGAGTTTTCCAGACATCCCTTTCCCCAGCCACACTTTCCAGCTCAGGCCCTGGACACTTCCTATTCAGATTCCTGTGGCAGCGGTACCTTTCCGGGCGACAATTGAAGGTCAGAGTTCATCTTATCGGATCTAAATCTGAACCGACTACAGTGGTGCTAGAAGTAATTGACCCGCACCAGATGAAGGTATGTTAGCACCCACCTGTTTGATTGTTGGTTGGTTTGTCAACAAGAATATGCAAAAACTGAACAGATTATCAACAAACGTGGTGAAATGATGGGTTTGGGCCAGAATGTACTGTATTAAAGTTTGGTGCCCGGATAAAGGGGTTGAAGTCTGGGTTCAGGGCGCTATGAAGCTCGTAGATGGAACCTCGTACAGATGTAATCACAACATAACCAGTCCCACGTTGTCATATCCGACAGCAAGGGTATGTCCATGGAAAGCCCCTAACTCCCTGCGGGGTCAAACAATCCCTCTGATTGAAATTATGTCCAGAAAGCAGTCCCTCCCCCAAGTGTTTAACATTATGTATAAAAATGTCTCCTCCAGTCCATTTATACGCCACAAATTTTGACTAAATCGGAACAACGGTTGAGAAATTATGGTCCGAAATCGGATGCCAAAGTGCGGCGGCAGCGATGATGATTCCGTAATGTCTTAATATTAATATATAAAATCGTAATAACATTACGGGGATAAAAATTATTTTTACAAATATTATTAGAAAGAAAGAAGATAAGCTCTGATAGAAACACGTGATTCATATTTTTCTTACTTCTCTATAAACTTGCTTTTGTTTATTTTCTGTCTCTCTTAGACTTAATAAAGTTTTTACACATTTGACCACAATGGTAAAAAATGATAAATCCACTCCAAAAGTCTCAAAATCCCTCGACTGATATAACTCCAGAATTAATTTAGCTTTTTTTTTATAATAAACACGCTTCATCAGGGTTGTATCCATTTGTGTTTCATTTTATTTTGAAGTTTCATAGTTCTGGGTTTTGTGTTATTGGGTCCTGTTTTATTGTGAAAGTTTTTATCCTTCCTGTCTTCTTTCTGTTTTTCCAACCTCTCTGATAGTTCAAATGTTCTCAATAGTCCTCAGTCCTCACATGTTGAGGCCTTCGTCATCGTCATAGCAGTCCAGCTTTTTTTTTAAGTTTCCTTGTTCCGGTAATCGGATTTGAAATCAATTCAAGTAAAGTAAAAGTTTATTTTGATTGCATGTTTAAAACAAGGACAGAGTTCACCTGGACAAGGAGCTGAACAGATAAGACAGATACGCATAACAACCAAAGGAGTAAAATCAGACAATTACGTTAAAATCAAGTTGGGTGAAAGGATAAAGGAAAGAAAGTTAGCATTCAAATGAACATTTGTAATCATCAGATTAAGCGGGGGGATCAAGGCTGAACTTGAATTAAAAGCCAGGGAAAAACGGTGTGCTTATAACAAAGATTTAAAAACGTCAGGGCTAATTCTAACGTGCCAGGTTTGGGGCTGCCATTACAGAAGTTCTGTCACCTCTACTTCTTCATTTGGACCAAGGAGAGTCCTAAAACATCTTGTTTGCTGACACCAGTGTTCTAACTCCAGAGCGCAGGTTCAAAAGCGGAGCTGTCAGCCCTCTTAACCCTTTAATGTCCTGCTCAGCTGTTTGGTTGAGTCTTTACTTCTTATAGAAAAATGTGACTGAACCATTTATACTGTGACCCAGTGGCAGCATGTATATGCTCAAGGGTAAGGGACCTAAGATGGAGCCCTGGGGGACGCCACAGGTCAAAGGGGCAATCAAGGAGGAGGCTATTGAGAAAGTGATATTCCAAAAATAGGATTTTATTAAACAGAATATTGTGACTTGATACAACTAAAAAAGTCTGAAAATAATCATAAAGTTTTCTAAAGGTTGAGTTAATTTTAATTTGACTAACAGGTTATACAAAATGTCAACACAATTTTTCATTTTTGCTCTTAAAATCTTTTTTAGGGCCCAATAATTATAATTCTTTTACTTGATGGTCAATTTAGAGTGTCTTGTTTTTGACATGAATAAATAATAAATACCCCGAATAAATGAGATACCAGAAAAAAAGAATTCAGATGTTTTTTTTTCTTAAGGTGAAGATAATAAAGGTTTTACGGCCTAAAAATCATGCAGTAGAATGATTACCGTATTTCATTTTAGTTGCTCCGGATTTCCCGACTGAATCTGTTTCTTTTTGTTTTCGGACTTTTATTCCGACCACTCCTCTTGGACAACATTTTGCTCATATATTGAGCTGTTTTTGTTATTAAGCTGTTGGTAAGCTCCATTTTGCATCTACAAATTGAAGAGGAGCGGGAAAGAGGCTTGAAGTCAGGATGTAGGTAGTGATTCAATACTCAATATGGTAAATGGACTGTACTTATATGGCGCTTTTCTAGTCCTCACGACCGCTCAAAGCGCTTTACACTGTGAGCCATCATCGCCCATTCACACAAACATTCATACAGTGATGATAGAGGCCGCCATGCAAGGCGCCACATGTTCAACAGGAGCAGTAACCATTCACGCCATCATTCACACACCAACGGAACAGCCATTGGGAGCAACTCGGGGTTCAGTATCTTGCTGAAGGACACTTTGACATGTGGACTGCAGTGGCCTGGGATTGAACCAGCGACCTTCAGATAAGTGGACAACCGCTCTACCAACTGCGCCGTCTTCGCCCCAACAAATCATTATAATTTTAACCTAAAGTGAATTCTATGTGAGTCCTGAAACCACATTGCCAATAGATGACAGAATACCGTCTTCTGAAATGAGGCTATTCGTGACTCATAAGAGTCTAAATGGTGGTTATTTTTTTGTGGTAATATTCCGCAGCCATTGACGAGACAGTGAAAGTGTGACATCAGAACCGAGGCAGCCGCCATTATCATTAGGTCTATTCATGCTCAAGCTGGATTTTTTTGTTTCGGCTTGAAGGATGTGCCTGAAGAATCTGCTCTAGATTACAAATTGACAGCTTGTCTTCTTCTTTGTTCCGCGCTCCTGGTAGTATGGACAGCCAGATGAAGGTCAGGCGGGCTCGTGCCCCGGCTGACAAAAGCCCGTCTGTCAATGGCATAAAAGCTCGGCTCTTGTGAAACCCTTCTTCTTCAGAATCGGGCCGTCTGAAAATGATTTAGCATCCGATTATCCAAAAATATGACAGCTCCGCTTAACTCCGATTGCTCAGCCAGAGCGTAGCGTCCGTATTCACACTTAAATCCTCCAAAGTCATCCGGAGGAGGGTTTATCTGTGTAGAACTGCGACATAATGGTGGGATTTTATTTTCTGGAATCCTGTGTGCGCAGTGACTTGTCATGCTTTTGCCGGAACATCTGTCGTGGGTTCAAATCCCATGTGGGTTAGCTCTGGGTTTCTCGGGTAAAATGAATCGGAGCGGTGGAGATTAATCACAGCCCAGCCGTAACTTCAGCATTATGGACTCAACCACAACAAAACAACCATATTTATAACCACAGCCTCATTATTCTCTAACTGATCTGCGGCCCAGAACTCACTACACATCAGCAGCACAGAA
This sequence comes from Lophius piscatorius, assembly GCA_009660295.1. NCBI lineage: Eukaryota > Metazoa > Chordata > Actinopteri > Lophiiformes > Lophiidae > Lophius > Lophius piscatorius. The sequence goes on from VRLP01000730.1 coordinate 39,738, forward strand.
AAAAGCTTTTGTGATGGAATGCAATAGTAGCGAGGAAATAAATTCCCACAATTAACCCTCTGGGGCTCCGTAATGGTCAAGTCCATTATTAAGCCAACGCTACCTTAATCAGGAAGCTCGCTAGAGCGGAAAGAAACTGGAAGCAACAGCTGTTTTCCAAGTAGAATTAAATACCCTGCTTTTGTCTAATTTGATCAGAAATCGATGACCCGTATGCGCAAGAATTTAAATTTTTCATCACAATCTGAATTTTTAATGGAAATTGGAACCACGATGAAGGAGAACGAGGCTCAGCAAACAATAAAGTGAATAATAAACGATTCTATGTTCTATAATATATTTGTAACTAAAAACCACTCAAAAATAAATATTTAATGTTATTATAGAGCAGCTGTAGAGCCAAGAGAAATCGAACTCTACTGCAAAGAGAGACAGGTTTTCTTCAAAACCAAGACCTAAAAAACGGACTGATTTCTTTGTTTAAGTATTTTATCTATTGGAGTTTATTTAAATAAAGGTATTTTGAAACCGAATATAGTCACATTTTAATAGAATACACATAAACATGTTAATTATGAAAACAATTCAATTGAATTAGCTGAAAAATATGAACAAAGCTGAAAAATATCTTGCTGTTCAAAAAGCTGGATTCAATTAATTCAAGTTTATGAGATTTGTTTCCATTTCATTTTCTGCAGGAAATGACATAAAGGGGAAATAATCATTTTAGGTTAATAAGAACTATTACATGAATCTCATTTTTGAGTAATGTTCAAGTTATATAATGACAATGCAAGGACATTTGACTAGTAATAAAATCCATAAATCTTAATTATTTGGCTTGAATATTTATTGAGCGCTTGATAATTGTAAAGTTATGGGCCTAATGAAATGGATTTAATCGACCACACGGAATATATGCTTGAAATTATTTTTGAAATGCTGTCTTGGTCAATTATGATCTGTCACGTTATATTAAGTTGTATTTTTTTCCTCATCAGAGTGACAAGATTTTACACAGGAATACAGAATTTGTTTTTGTTTTTGCACTTCCGCAACATCAAACCTGTATCAAAAGTATAAAAAAACTATTTGGCCCTTCTTAGACTTTTTTGGTTGTTTCAAGTTACGTAATTCTGTGAAGTAATGCTTAACATGCTTTCATATGCAAAACAAATTCTACTTATCGAAAGGGACTTTACGAATAGCCATGAGTAATCCCTCCCCCTCGGTGGCCCCTTTGACCTATGGTGTCCCCCAGGGCTCCATCCATGGCCCCCTTACTCTTCAGCATATACATGCTGCAACTGGGTCACAAGTAGGGTTTTGGTTAAGAATCAAAATGATTGATAGTAATGATGGGACTTTATTATCCCTGATAACGAATGAATATAGATGAACAAAATATTGTTATTATTATATAATTGATGTCATTACAGAAGATTCATGAACTGAGAGGCCGTGCACGCGGTCGTACCCCGCACCCTGCTGGGGGTATTAAGAGAACCGCTCTTCTACCTTGTTACTGTTTACATTCGGCTCAAGATTACCTGGAAAATCTCAATGTAGAAAATGTTGGAATTAATGTGACATAATCTTATAAGACAGATTCACTTTTATTACCCCAACAATTGGATTATTTTTCTAATACAAAAAGCACTTTTCAAGATTTTTATGGCTATAAAAATGAGACTCATGTCCCTGAAACAAGACTGTATATATTTGCGGTGCAGTATATATATCGGCGTATTAAAATGTGTGTCTTGCTCTTATTGTGTTGTAATATTATGTATTACGTACAGAACATAATGTAACTCGGAGTGACTAATAGGTATTTTCAAGTTCATGGTCTCACACTGATTTCAGCGGTGGCCATTTACAAACACTCACTGATTAGTGACTTCTTCTTGAAAGTAGAAGAGTGCATAACAGATTGTGATTGTTTGAGTGTGTGCGTGTGTGTGTGTGTGTGTGTGGTTTCCATAGTAGAGTTAGTGATTCTGCTGCTAATCACACATCATCATTCTGACTCGAAGATAAAATAAACACAAAAACATGCTCCGCTATTCCCTTTGACAAATCCGACTGCAATCCAGGCATGTTCGTGAACAAATTGAACGGAGAGCGGCACAAGAGGCAGCAGAGTGGCGATGTGAGCGGTAACGAGGCCATCATTCAAACGAAGGCTCGGCTTTAATCTCCATCTGCGTTATCATTATCACTGACAAAGTGTACTTGGTAGTAACTGAGCTCCTGCAATTTCCTGTTTGTCATTTATTTGTTGGCATGCACATTTTCAGTTGCGACTATCTAAGCTTGCACTGGGTCATAAACGGGTTCAGCTAACAGCTTAAAAGGCTGTACTGATGATAACAAGTCGCATGGATAGATTGAAGGTGTTTTTGGCCGGTAATTAAACGACACCGCGCCCTCATAAACTCAATCACTCTGGTACTGTAGGTGCTGGAATCTCACATAAGGTGCCAAAAGCTACTAAAATTCTACTATTATTTTTGATACAACCTGTTTGAATAAAACAGGATATCTATATCAAAAAGGATGGTACCAGTTTACAAATACGTCTATGATGTCGTCTCCTGCGTTGTACATGCAATCCCCGATTGAAAACAGTGTTTTTGTAAAAGAAGGCTCCCTCTAGTGAGTGAAATATGAAGTCTTAGAGTAATATATAATATATATATAGATATTCATATATGTAAAGATATGATCCAAACGAGATAGCTCGTGTATATTTTATCTGCCAGGGTTTGCTCAGCTGCCTTCAATTAAATCCCCCCAAAAATCTGGGATATTGTTGAATTGTCAATGTGGCTTCCGCAGATCCTTTGTCTTAACGCGATAAATTAAAAAACTATTTTATTAATCATTTTCAGCTTTTATTACCACATAGACTTTAGTGTGAGGAAGAAGTGGGTTGTTTTTGCAAGGGGTTGGTCCTATGTGTCCGACAGTAGGGGGGGACTCCTGTAGTTTTTGGACCATCATTTCTCAACATTTGGTTTGATTTACTCCAAATTTGTTGATTCTAAATTGTATGTATCACATTTCACTCACTAGGCAAAACTTTTTTAATGAAACGGTTACAATGCAAGTGTTTAAGGGCTTTTCGGGGATATAACTGTGCTGTCGGGGAGAACGGCGTAGGCCTATAGTAGTTCGGATTTTGCAGTCATGTTGCAGGATGTTTTTCCGCTGAATCTGAATAAGGATGGGAAATTACGATCAGAAACACACAGACTCACTTTCAGGGTCCTTTGCTATGAAGTGGCGACTGAGAACCAAAATGATGCCGTTTCCACTAAGAGCAAGTGCTTTCACATTGCATAAAGTAGTTTGAACCAATGTTAACCCAAAGTATCGATTATAGCTATCGTCTGATTTAAAGACAAGGTTCAGGTCTTTGACACTCGGTTGGAATGATCGCATTCAGCAGATTAAAAGAGACGCTTATTGAGTTTCTTTACTATTGCATGGTTGAAGAATGCCAATCTTCCAGCCACAGCTTGTAAGGTAGAAGATTTTGTCTTTTAAAAGTAAATAAAGAAGGAAGTCATGGGTTGAGAAAACAGCCTGGACGTTTGGCAATGAATCCTTAAAGCCTGGACGTTTGGCTGAACAATGGATTTACATCATTTCATAGTTTGTTTTGTTATAAAAATCGTAAGAAAATTCAAATAATGACTTAAACCAAGGTTGCTGTTTTATAGTTCAGCAGATATCTCATGTAATAAAAGACACATTCTTAAGAAAGATTGTTGAATTTGTTGACATGACACAAATGGAGGTTCACCACTCATTTTGCACTGAAGGAACCAAGAAATGTGTTTTACGTCATTATAACTCATCCCTAGAAAGGTTATCCCCTCGCCACACAAACGTGAGGCTTTTAGCTCTATGACTCAGACCCCACAGAGAACAGCTATTTCAAGATTTTGGCTTCTCACATCTATTCATTTTTTCTTTTTTTCAACTATCTGCTTTAAAGGTGTTGCTGAATTTAGAGAAAAATACTTTCCACGTATCATACAGAAGAAAATCCACTTGATCTGATTTCAAATTGTCCCTCCTCAGGTCCGTAGTATGAAACTACTAATATGGAATACCAAAGGCCTCGGGTCCAAAGCGAATAGTCCCATTAATAAAGAAGAGATTACTTTCACTTCCTGTCAAGGCCCTGTGCTGCTAAAGGATTGATGCTCTCACATTAAATCAGCCCCTTCAAAGGTCCTTCCAAAACTGCATCAGAACCCACTGGATAGGTCATTTTTCTCCTCTGTTGTATTTCACTTCCAGGGCTTGTTCAGTGGTATTATTAAAGTGTAAATATTGTTGTTTGTATGTTTATTTGTTTATTCTGTTGGTTTGGCACCTTTTGTTTTATAGAAAAAGGATGTTCACATCGACTTTCTTTCTTTGTTTTGATACCATTGATCATTCGATGACATAGATGTGTTGGTATCTCAGATCAAAACTTTTGAATGCTTCTTCTAATATCTGTCAAGTTGATGCTTTTTGTTTTTGTTGATCCCCTGCTTCATCCGAGAAATATCACAAACATAAAGATATGAACATTCTGACCTCGAACTCACCTTTATTTTTTCCCGTCATGACTTTGATAACTTTTTTTGCTAGACTTTTAATTGGGAGTCACCGCAGAGCTGATGTTAGTCCCACTTTAGTCTCGTTACATTGGCTAACTGTCAAGTACAGAAATTATGGCTTAGCTCTTCAGAACCCTACACCAGAAACCAACCCCTTAGGTCATTTAAGTGTGACTGAAAGAATGAGGTCAAAGATGCAGACAGCTGAATTGAGCTTCCTTCATAGGGTGGCTGGGCTCGGCCTTCGACATAAGTTGTGGAGCTTAAAGGCGAGCTGCTACTCCCTCGTGTTGAAAGGAGCCAGTTGAAGTCCTGGTGTGGGCATATGATCCGGATATACGGGACCTCCCCTTGACTCTCCATCAGCTGATCCTCAACATCATGTTGTAATAAACTGTAATACCCACTTTAGTCATTCCCCCTTTATGTAAAGTATCTGGTAACCAGTGTTATGAAAAGTGCAATACGGCTTCTCTTTCTTCTCTTTCTTCTCTGTCTTTCTGTCTCTCTCTCGTTCCACCACGTCTCTCTTCAGGGCCACAGGGTTTGTTGTTCACTTTCTTGTTGTCTGAGCCATCATTCAGAATGCAGGGCTTTTCTTCTGACACGCACTCAAGCAAGGAAATGAGAAATGACGTGCACAGTTTAGCTCCTCTTCATATTCACTTCACCTTATTATTATCAAACACCGCACAATCACACACACTCACACACACACGAACACACCCACAAACACACAGGAATGTGTGCAACTCGCTTCGCGCACTTTCACGGATGATTAGTGAAGTCTCCTCAGAAAAAAGACACCAGAATCTGTAAAGTGGTGAGAGGTTTTTTGTCAATGTCTGCACTCCGTGACATGCAGTACTTTCAGGAGACGCTGACAGCGGGGAGAGCAATGGCCCCTGCTCACCACTAATTAGCTGTCATTCATAATTGATTAAAGTCCGAAATGTAAATGTAAATAATAAATGGGAACTGAATTTTATTTAGGGTGTCTTGTCAACACCGTGTTCTGCGGGCCCTGCTGAAACTGGATGTAAACATGACTGCTTAATTGCAATATTATTTGGCAATCAGGTTTAGCTAATCATGTTAAGGAGCAAAGAGATGCATGAGATGTCAGACGGTTTGCCTTTTTTTTCCAATGATCAGGGCTTTGGGTTGAGGATAAAACTGATCTCGCAGCACTTTTAAAAGTACACTTAAAAAGATCGTGACTTCTTCAGGCAACTCCTTACCCCTTCCTGAGTTTTTTTTTTTGCAGAAACATGATTCATTCTGAGCAGTTTGAGTTTCTTATAATTAGGCCTACACTCTCATCCCTGACAGCGGGGGTCTACCCCTGAAATGTCCCCTATCCACTGCGTTTTACAAGCAATTCCCCTGATTAAATATGAAGTAATGTCTGCAATAAAAGTATTTTTTGTGAAAAAGCTCCCCCTTTGAGTAAAATGATTACTATTAGAGTGTAAAATCGTAAATATGAGATACATATCCTTGAGTTGATCCATATGCTTCCAATTTGGACTAAATGGGGCTAATGGCTAAGGAGTTATATCCAAAAAATATTTTTTTTGTAGAAAATCTCCCCTTAGTCAACAAAATGTGAACTTTAACAGTAAAATATGATAAAGATAGGATAAATATCCTCAACTGGATTCATTTTCATTACATTTAGACTGAGTCCGATCAACGGTTGAGAAATTATGGTTTGAAAGATTTTGGAAGTTAAAGTTCCCCATAGTCTCAGAAATATACAACCGACCTGTCTCAAAATCAATCCATCTCTTCCTCACTCTCAGGGATATTTGGGTATAAAATTTCAAAATGATCCATGAAACAACTTTTGAGTTAACGCATGAACACGACCAATCCTGCTGCGGTGGACTCCTACGAGGTGGCGGCGATGATTCTGTAACATCCCCGACTTTTCAGGGATATAAATAAAAAAAAAAATACAATTTGGTTTAAGGTTGGATCCAGAGCAGTTGGACCTCTTGTTGAATCGATTCACATCCTCTCATCGGCTCTTAAAACTACAATGTGAAACGTCTTCAACCAGGCCAATGGCTTTAGATTCAGCCTTCAAGCATCAGCATGAATTAGATTTCTTAAGCACTTTGAGATTTGATCCAAATGTAAAGTGCGTTATAAATTAAATGTATTATTATTATAATTATTATTATTAGATGACAATCTACAAGCAAAAAAACAAACAATCAAAAATGTTTAAACAAAATGTTGCAGAATATGAATCGGCTTTATTTCTACTTAATTTAATTTCATATCATCAGCCCCAGATTGGCCACCAACCCAGATCTTTGTTTCCCTAATCTTCAGTTCATTTCCTCTTTTTTCTTGGTAAACATTGAGTATTTCTCAGCAGTATCTCAACGATAAAATGAAAATGTCCTCAGCTCTCAAAGGTTCCCTCCTGGAACCTGTTTGCATCTAATAAAACGGCATAACTTTATATTCTTCATGTGGTTTGAGATGATCTGGACCCTGTCCATCATCTGGGCGGGGATGCACGTATAGCCCAGCAGCGCGCCTGCGAGGCAGAATTAGCCTTGACCTCGTTATTATGCAGGATGTTAACAGCAGTCGGGTTCTGATAAGTTCGATTCCACATTTCCTGCTTTTCCATTAAGAGTGCTTTAAGTAACCAGGTTATTGAGAAAAAGCCTCAGAAAGGTCATGAACTTTCTTTTCCAAGCGCTAACCTAAGTCCATGCAGAGAGACTTAAAGCTGTTAGGATTTTTCCTGACGCTCTTTAATGGTCCGACTGAGCAAAGGGGCAACTTTTGTTTAAAAGCACAGGATGTGGAAATGATGTTGATGTTCTGGGTCTCACTAAAAACACGATATAAGTAACAAATTCTTTTCTACTCAAACTCTGCTGCTGACTGCTCTGCCCCGACAAGTTTATGAAATAAAGGCACAAGCATCTCTCTCTCTCTCGTTCTCTCTCTCTCTCTCTCTCTCTCTTCCTCACTCTCTCCAGCTCTTCTTCCTGCCTCCCTAAACAAGTTTTCCTATATTCATTTGGAGCATGAACACCATAGTTTGTCACTTTCCCTGTCTGCTGTACTCAGAGTTCTTAATCCTCCAACACTTTAACACCTTGAGTTGCGTCCCCTGAAACTTACTTTTTTTCCCCGACCCGGTTCAAAGGACGAATTCTGAATCACACTTAAAGCTACTGAACCAAAAAAAATCCCCACAGCGCTCCACAACCCAGAGTCCATCCTATTAAAGACTTCAGCTGAAATTATTGCAAAAGCCTGTAGCTTCCATTTTAATTTCCCAAAATGATTAAAGGCAGCCTTCCTTTTATGAAGAGGGGGACATACTTCCGGTAACATCAATTATTAGCCCATTTCCAAAATCTCAATTCTTGTTAGAATTTTGGAAGGTCTTTGTAAATTGTGAACAGAAATGATTTCTGTCTGATCGCAACCTTCACCACTCTGGACAAAATGCAGCTATTATCAAAAGTACTTTCACTACTTTGCTGCTTCATCTTTGTCTATTAAACTCATTATAATCATCGGACCACTAGCTGCCAAATAGATTTAGTAATAGAGGAATACACAGCTATTATCCTACAAAGTGAACAGAGTGGCTTTACAAACTTTTAGGAGACTTTTTAGATTTTTACCATGGTTCCCTCAAGTTTAATTTACCTTATTATTAGATTTTTTTTGCATAAATAACTTCAGGATGGAATTGAAAAAAATGCCTAATTCTTTCCCTATGTGAACTACATATTAACTTGCTATTAACAATCTACTAAATAACATTCAAATAGCAGAAAGTCTCATCATATGGGCTCAAACTAGTTTTTTTTAAATAATAAGAAAACCCTTTCTAGACTCCCATTCTCAATCTACATGAAACTAATGTGAAATCTCCATATTCTATACGAGACTAAGAGAAAAGGTGCAGTAATTTACATTTTCAGGTATACAATGGAAAAATAACTTCTTTGCAGATCCTATTTCTCTGCGACATTTATTACTTTATTATCTCAGACATTCTAAACTGACCACAAAAAGAAATTTTTTTTTGCTCAAGCAGTTTCGAACAGTAAAAAACAAAATTCTGACTTCATTCAATCATTTCATGATAAATAGTTTTATTTCATGGACAATAGTTGATTTTAATTAGATACAACCAAACTTTTGGCAAAGTATGGTTTTGGAGATCTCTTTGCTTATTAAACCTTTTTTGTTGGAATAATAAAGTTGGCTAATCAAGTCCTCACATGCTTTATTATGACAAAGCAATAAATAAATTTGACTAATCGAATATGACTTTCTCAAAAATCTTTCTCTGCAACCACTTTGACCCGTGGTATCCCTCAGGGCTCAAACCTCGGCCCCTAAGCATACATCTGCTTCCACTAGGCCTTATTATAAACACAGTCACTCACGTGGGACACACTGTTGAATACGACGCAGTGACTATAAATATGCAAATATTTGAGGACGATGTTAAAGAGTTTATCAATAGTGATTGTTTTAAGACGTTAGCCAAGAAAATAGCACGTGTTCCTGCAAGTGATTTGTTGTTGTTTGGCTCTTTGGGATGATCACGATTCTTCGTCAGATTCTTCATGTCAATCTTTAAAGCATGTAGAATTCTCCAGGATTTAGGAAATACTTTTTTCTTGCAAGTATTTGTTACAATGTGGTCTTTTTCACTGTTATTTAATGTATTAAGTTTCTTAATACATTACAATACAACAATTCTGTAATATAATTATGTTATTAATGCCTTTTTTTTTTATCAAAAAAAGAAATCAGGTGAGTACAGAAATGTATTTGGGTTAAATCTCTGACGCTGAAAATAAACTATTTTAGGTCTTACCTGTTCATAGAATACCAAGGTCAATCAAATACACCTGATAGGTTTGGGGCCATTTTTTTTTTTTATATTCATCTTAATAATATAATTTATTTATAATACCATTTACATAATAATCTATAATGGTAATTGGCCATAACCTTAACATAACGATTTAATTATTTAGCTATGTTTCTCCTCATACTAAAAAAATGGAGGGATTCAATGCTTTTATTGTGAAGGAGCCTTTATTAGTATATGTTACAGCTACTTTGCTCAGGACAGCTTTTTGTTGACCTGCTGTCAAACCAAAGCGTAGTTTTGTAATATGAGCGAGCGTCATACTCTAAGTCAACAATCTTGGTGATGCCCACCAGCCAGGCGCCAGACTCTCCTCGCGTTCTGGACGTCACCATTGCGTATGCGCATATTATGAGTAGCATGCTCTTGGAGTCATGCCATCGATGCAGTCCTCAGAAGTAGCACATCATTAATAAAGGGGGGACCTTTGAAGATCCTGCATAGATGTCTAATTAGGTTTGGTAACCTTTAGGAAACCCAAGTGGATGAATACTAAACAGGCCCGGAGATCTTGTACTGCATGGCAAACACTCAACATGGTGCCAAACATGTGGGAGGGAGCACGTTGACATTGAGCAGGTTTGTTCCCCTGCATGAAAGGGCATGCAATTTAAGCCACATTACAAGTGTGCCTGAACCCATTGGCAAATTTCTGTACAATTTATCCTAGTTAACCATCCCGCGTTTACAAGTCATTATGAAGGGGGGAAAAAAAATATGCCTTTTTTTCATCCTTCCCTTAAAACTGTGCAAATCATTGTTCTGCATAACGGTGACAAGCACGCGTGGCATTTAGAAAACCCCTGAGTCCAGGCCGCCAGCGATGCTCGCGCTGATTCAGTGTTAAGAGAATGTGACCTAGAAAATATTACTTTGAAATAAAAAAACAAGCTCACTGGCGGGTTTACATTTCAGTCCTTGCCTCTATCGTAGGAACAGACAGGGTCTTTGTGGCAAGATTGAGTATGAGGTGAGAGTACAGCATTCCAACGCTCCCTGAGGGGGGAAATTATTGTTTCTTCTTGTTCTCTTGCTCGATCGATCCTTCGACGGGCCACGCTCTCAGTATCATCTTTATCAGCTTTGTGACAGCAGAAAAACTTAAATCTTCCTCTGCCCGGACAGTCCTTGGCTTTAATTCGCCGTGGGTGAAAGGGTGAGTAGCGACAAGAATGCGAGAAGCTCGAAGTCAGCTGATTAAGCCTTAGGAAATCTCGCTTGTAAAAGATCGACTGAAGATCATCAGGATGTTGTTTTTGCCTGTTTTTCACAAAGCTGGTATTTTGTTTGTGATCAGTCTATTTTAATGAACAGACATGTCATTTGCTGTCACAACTTTGACATTTTACAGATAAAACTACTGTTTTAAGGAAGACGACATTCTGTGTGATAGCTTGAGTTAAGGTATTTAGGGCTAATTCACAGCTGTGGTAAAGCTGAAGCACCATAACGACCCAATAAATACTATTTTGTAAGTTAGTCTGTGCGGGAATTCCTTCTTTTTTTGTTGCTGCAAGATTTGCTGCAAGACTGATCCCTTTCCTCCCCTGCCAAAAAAAAGATGTTTCAAACTTTGTTTGTCAGAGGTTGCAAGCCAAAAATAAGTGGATGCAATCACCCATGTTACCCTGCAAGATATGAAGTGTAAGGCGTGGAGAGGAGTTGGGTGTTTGTCTTTCAGGGTCAGAATGGTCCCCGTTCTATCACCCACCTGTGACTACAACGCTGTTCTCATTGGAAAAAGTTTCCAACCTGACTGAATCTGTTTATACTATTCCCAAGGATGGAGCCTTCCCTCAGGTCAAACGGGCCACTGTGGCTATAAAGAAAGTCCTGTTTGAGAAGTAAGATTTTTAATAAAGGGCATGTGAGGACTTATTAAAGATAAATATGTCACTTGATACAACCAAGAAAAGTGTCTAATCATTTTCTAAAAAAGATGCTTATCTAAAAGGTTGAGCTAATCCAACTATAACTGATTTTCCATGGAGTTCGAAATCTGTGATTTATTTCATATCATTTCCTATTTAATTTGGAGAGGTCAATCATGGTTGATTGGTTGTACTTTGCAGGGGATTTGGGACTTCACGAGGAAATGTCCTTACTGTTGGGAAGGGCCAGCATAGGACAGAAAAGACACTCTGTACTTTCTCACGTGTTCATTTTCCTTAGAGGCTCATTACATCAGTAGTTAAGTTTTACTTTGCGACATCAAGACCGATTTCAACTTAAATGGAAAGGACAATTACAAGCAGAAAAAGTCAATCCCTCGCTATATCCATCAGTACATATCACACGCGGCAGATGAAACGAGATGAGAGGAGATGAAGCAGAGAAGAACCATATGTAAGAAACTCAAACACGGAGAAAAGGCGTGATGGCGGTGTCAGACATTCACGCTGAAGACATTCTTTGACTGTGAATGGCGAGAACATCCCTGACATTGATATTACATAAATATGACATGAGGTTGGAACATAGAACACAGAGAAAAATCCTTAAGAGGGGAATATTTCAGTCCAGGATTGGACTTGGCAGGCGCATTCAGGCCCATGACTGAATCAGCACAGCTTGATGACATCATGTGATTAGTTGCATACCAACAAATAAGTACAGTAAAAAAGAAAAAGTTTGGACAGCTTACAATTTCAAGGCACAAAAGCTCTGAGGTCAACTCAAATTCCAAAGTTTTAACAATATCCACCCACACTTGTGCCAACTAATTACTTTTGGGATCAGATAATGTTTTCTCCGTGTTTATAAATCTTATACAATCTAAAAGTTGGCCTTTCTTTAAAAGTTTAAAAGCTTCTTGAATCACTTTAGCGTCGCTTGTATATCTTGTTAGAACGGCCAAAGCTGGAGGGATGGAGCCCATTATTAAACATGCTAATGCAGCACATAAAACAATTGGCCCACGCATTTCAATCCAAACTTTGACCTTTAGGGTTTCAATTAGAAGTTGAAGTTGCAGAAATGGAACTGATCGTCTCGGGCCGAAGACAAAAAGGCCCCCGGATCTAGTTTAGATGAAGACACTCGTTTTTTGGTGGGATTTGACAATTTGGTTCATTCTAATTAAATATTAAAACAAGGCAAACAATGTCGTGTTTCTTGTATTTATTGTGTGAGAGCTGAGATCTTTTCACAAATATCGACAGGGATTTGCACACAACACTCTTGTTTTTTTATAAAAATGAAAGGCCATGGATGAAGCCCTGGGGGACACCACAGGTCAGGATTCTTTTTTGTTAACGGGCATAACAAAGTATGTAATGACTTACTAAACTGAATTATGTAACTCAATACAACAACGAAAGGTCTAATAAGAATAAAACACTTATTTTATTTTACCTGAAGGTTGAGGTAATCCAATTAAAACCGGCTTTTATCCATGAAATACAAATGAAATCATGAAATCATTTTAAAAATCAGATTTTTTTTACCGTTTAAAAATAAACTAATTGTTGATTGCTTCTTCCTCTCCTCTTTCCAAGCTAATGTCCTCTCCGTCCAGAATGGGAACATTGTTGTTCTGTTTGCGCATTATGCTTATGACTAACAAGAGATTTAAGAAATCTGACATGTAAAATATGAACAGATGACCAAAAGGACGTCAGAGAAACGTGAACTCAAAGCGGTCTAAGCGGTCTCATTTTTCCACTATTTTGATATTATTTGAGTAATAATTCCATTTTAATGAACAGATATATGTTTTAATGTTTTACTGGTAAGAAATTTGCTTTAAGGAAGACAACACGGCGTGTTAGAGAATTATTTATGGCGTTTACGGCTAAATCGCAGATTTGGTCAAAAGTTGCAGACCAAAAATAAGTGGGTGCAGATCCCGTGTTACTCAGCGGGGGCACTCTTCATCCTTCAAAAATAATCCAGTGCTTCTGATTCAATCGTTGGGGATTACCATGACCTGGATGAAGGTCAGGAAGAATCCATGTTGGAATGCTGATGTCCCAGACTGTGTGGCTGCTCAACAAAAAAATCTTCAAAATGAGGAAAGAGAAAGAGAAAGTGTTTGTAAATGTGTTTATTATATCTTTAAATGTGAAACATCACTAATTGCTGTCAATAAAAGGGTGATGCTAGCCAATATTTATATATAAAACAAAATTGTGGGATTTGTGGAATTTTAACAGTCAAGACATCTAAATGAAATTATATAAAAAGTCACTGTTTCATGTTCTTTTTAAGCAATAGTGTGCAATGTATCTTGTAATATTGTTACACGATACAATGCACAAGCATGAAAAAACCAAGCACTAAGAGCTTCTGATTGGATTGACTGCTACGATCAACCATATCAGGTGTAGCCTACTGTAAAATAATAATAATAGCACATTTTATTTATGGGTGCTTCGTGAGTGTCAGAAATATCAGTACATAAGTAAAACAAGATGCATAAAAAGTAAAAAAAAATAAGTAGACAGTTCAAACACTGCAGACAGAATAGGCGGGTCTAAAAAGGTGAGAATGGATGTGAAAGTCTTTGAGGGTCAATATCGCGGATGGTTTGTGGGAAAAGGGTTCCAGAAACGGTGGGCTGCATGTCTAACTGTCTGGACCTCATGTATGAAAAAAGGGCAGGTTAAAGGTGTAGTGGGCAGCAAGAAGGAGGAAGGAGCAGAATGAAAGAGGATGTGCAGGAAAGAAGGAGGGCAGGGGGATATCGAAATAATGAAATATTGAAATATGAAAAATTTGAAATATGACAAAAATTCACAGTAAGGCCTTCGATTATTACTGACGACTTCTCTGTCATGCCAGAGTTAAAATACTACCGTCATCATCTAGTTTATGTGAAAATACTCACCTTATGACGTGAAAATCACATATTGCGTTATAACATGAAGATCATCATCTAAGAATGTTAAAATGATCATGTTATAAAGTGAGAGTTAACTATCGCATTAAAACGTAAAAATTATCAACTTAAAAACGCAAAACTAATCAGGTTATATATTAGAAATATCTTAGCTTGTAATAACGTGAAAACTAAGATCTGAAACTTATCACATGTAACGTGTATGTTAATTATCTATCACGTTATAACATGAAGATTATCATCTAAGAACGTGACAATGGTCATGTTATAAAGTAAAAGTTATCTATCGCATTAAAACGTAAAAATGATCATGTAATAATGTGAAAACTATCAAGTAGAATTTTGAAATCTATCACGTTATTGTGTGAAAATTATTAAATTATAGTCTGAAAATGAGCTATCACGTTATCGCGTGAAAGTTATCACGTTATAAGGTGTTAATTATCCATCACGTTATAGCGTGAAAATTATTTAGCCAAAAAGTGAAACTTATTACAATTTTACATCAGAATTTTCCCATGAAAACATTAAAAGTTAATTTCATTTTATGTCATGTCAGCGAAGCGCTTCTGTAGTAATAGCACATAAGATCCTTATGAAATGTTTTTAAAAACCCAGATTGTTACCCTCTGTTTCACATCATACTCCCCTCCACCGGATCAGAACATCCGGTTCTCACTTGTGCTTCGTCGGTACAGGAAACACGCTGCATCATGGGAAGAGTTATGTGCTCACTGCAGGCTGTGATGTAAAGTCCAATACATATATTAGTTTTTTGTGTCTCCCAACAGATTCCACGCCGTCCACATTTTCTAAAAATAAACACAGACTCCCCCGGTCGTGTTAAAGCTCCTCGTCATAAACCAATATACGCATTTCCATCCCAAGACATACATCACAGGCGTACATACTCAAACATATTTATTACATGCACCCACAGACGCACGCTCAAGCGAAGGCTCACACACGGAGTTGTCAGAGCGCGGCGTAAAATCAGAGGGGCTGTTAATGGAGGCGGACAGCTCGGCGGCGGTTTCATCAAAGCGCCGTGGAAATGCAGATCTGTGTCCTGTAGGATGCAGAGAATTGGACCGTCTTCCTCCTGTCTGCTGAGCGTGAGACAAACACCAGCAGAGACGGCGTTTACCGCTGCACAGTAACCTAGTGATGGTCGTGTATGGGAACGATAGGTTCATATGTCCAGTAGGAGCCCAAAACGCGACATTTTCCTTATTTGATTGCCACATGCAGCCATCAGCGGCTGAATCTGGTTTAGGTTTCATTATTTACGCTGGACGAACTAAGATAATGCTAGATTCCTGCTCATGTAGATTTAAATGGCACAGAGATCAGCGATATCATGATAACTGAATATTATGTGGGTCTTTGCTTTGCCACCAACACAGCTGTGTGTGTTCTGACACTTTTAAATCAGAGCCGGCTTGAACTTTGTTCAGCTATTTGTGCTACACCAGCTCCACTTCAGTTCAGACAAGCCTCACCTGCATCCGGCTCTGTCCCCAGCTCATCGGACGTCTTTCCTTAGGCCACTGGAAGGTACCAACCACCGCAGACCGGGACCACTAACAGGTCCAGCAGCTCTGGAGATGTTCTTTCAAGCCATCTCAATTTAGGCCCAGTCTCTTAGATCGTTACGTTTGCCCATGTTTGTTGCTCCTGACACATCAAAGTCAGGCCTACCGCCTGATGTATCCCACCCACTGATAGGAGACATTGTTAAGTATTTTGTCGGTAGTAAGTTAGCCTTATTTTTTTTCAAACCAGACCGGTCATGGCAGTAGGCCGTCCACCCTGAGTCTTGGATCTGCTCGAGGTTTCTGCCTGTTTAAGGGCAGTTTTTTCCCGCCATTGTCGCCAAGTGCTGCTCAAGGAGGAATTTGTTGGGTCCTGTAGATAATTATATAAAGATTTTGGTCTAGACCTGCTCTTTCTGGAAAGCACCTTGAGACAACTGTTGTTGTGAATTGGCGCTATTTAAATAAAGATTGATTGATTGATTGATTGATTGATTGATTTTATCATGATAAAATATTATTATTTCTACTGTTTCTAATATTTCGTTCTACTGTGTGTAGGATTCTGAAAAACAGTAAACCCCTTTGAAAGCTAAAAGAAACCATCCGTTGATTATTTGTACTTATATATAATATATATATAAGTTAATATATTTCTTTAATAATTTCTATTTTGTTTAGATTTCTAAGTTAAACTATTAATGCTATTATTATTTGAATAATAATTATTGTTATTATTGTAATGGTAGATTAAGTATTGTTTATTGTAATTCATTCTTACTATTTGGCTATCATTAAGATACTAACACAGTTTTTCATCTGACACAGTATTTAATACCTTAAAGTCCTAAACAAACGCATTTATTTGTTCACAGGAGACTCAATGAGGACCGTGACCTCTATTGACCCCAGACATAAATAATGTAATCATGCAGAATGAAAACCGAAAATTTTATTATTTAGGAATAACTTTACATTTTCAATCTACATTTCAATTAACAACGTTCTAGAAGAAGAACATTGACTCATTTCACTTGACATTTGATATAATTGAATCACAGATATTTTTATATTTATATAGTCATATGATTGATTGCGCCATCATTCTATTCATGTTAGACCTGCTTCTTTTAAATCATCTAGAAATTATTCTTATTATTTATTTTTTGTCCTTGTTTGTCTTGCTCTAGTCTTTTTGTTGCCCTCTGTAATGAGAAATGGGATATTAGTTCCAAAGAAAATGGAATAGTCTGTTCTCACAAAGAGATCTGCTGTAGATTATTATAAATTCTAATACACACGGAAGTACGAATGATCTGCTTTCATATTAAACTGAATTAGTCGTACCAAATCTTGTCACGAACAATAAAAAATACGTGCAGAGGTATTAAAAAAAAAGAAGAAAAAAATAGAAAAAGCAGAAAATTATTCTTCATCAATAAAAAAGATGAATAATTCTATTCATACTAATTGTCATTACTGTTAACTTAACTTCTATTAAGCAGTTTTCTAATCTAAGAAGATATAATTAAATATAAATAGAGCCAGGATTGTGAACTATTCATACATGGATAAACTTTTTCAATATAAAAAAAATCTGTATAATTTACGGTAAAATACCGGCAGCTGTGGTTGCCAGAATTTTACTGTAGAAAATACAGTGACCGATCATGTAAAGGAAACAACGGTAAATAACCATAAAAACAGATATTATGTAAACATTTCATTGTTAAATTTTTAATTACATAAAATAATACTAAATTACATTTCCGACTTTCAACCTCAGAATCTACATTATTTCACAAATATATACCGTATTTTTTGCATCTTGTCTCTGTCAAAATCTGGGAAGCTTCTGCTAAATGTTTAAAGTTGGTTATTTACATTTTCATATCAGCAAAATCTGTTATTTATACAGAATAATACTTTTAAAGTAATGACCTTCTTGTGACAGTATGGCATTGTTGCTTCAATCTTACCAAAAATTTGTAATTTCACAGTAAAATTCTGTGTTTTCCACAAATTCTGACCAGAAGTAAAGAAAGTTTTTTAGTGTTAATCCATTTATAATAATTCACTCTAATGACTAAAGTAATAGTTATGAAATATATGGCCTTCTACTGTTGATATTTCACAGTGTTTTACTGTAAATTACTGTAATATACTGTATATATATGTTTTTACAGTTTGAATTCTAAAAAGTTGTAATTTCATGTAACTAACTATGTTACTCCCAACAGGTTTACAAGATTACTGTTTTTATAATCTTAATTTACTGTTACGTCTTGTACGTATTTTTTACAGATCTTTTTTTTTTTTTTACAGTGAAATCGCTAAATGTTGACCTAAGGTGGAAAGATTTATTATGTAACTTTTCCTTTATATTTCAGGTCATGTTTTATTCTTCCTAATTGCAATCCATATAATTATACGCCTGCGGTAAAGAGGAGATGAAGTTGGCATCAGTGCTGCTGTCAGATTAGAGATTTTTATAGCTCAGCTCTTTCGTATTTTAACCTTAATGACTCTGGAGGGGGAGGAGTTCTCTTCACAGCAGCTACCTGTGTGGGAGACCACCACAAAAACAAGTTACATTTAACACCATTAGCTCTGTCAAAACAAGGTATTAACCAAGACTAAATGTCGGCGCTGCGGCAATTCCATCACGGCGTGGCAACAATAGACCAGATGTTTTGTCATTACGTATCAAGGCAGCGCGGTTCATCTCCACCATTCAGCAAGGACACAGTTTCCACAATAGCATCTAACGAATCACTTTGAGGCTGATGTTATTTTTGGGAGAATCCACGCCCGCCCCCGCGAACCATATATGCAATTTTAACACGCACGGCAATCTGTCATATTCTTTTATGTCAAGGTGAATCTCAGGGGAAATAGTGTCAGTTATATCCCGGCAAGAATCGGAGAAATAAAGTCTGTCAGCTGCAATCGGAGATTGATCAATTACTGTAATCGAGAACCACCTGAAATCCCAGTCTTCCTCCTTTCCGGTGTGCTTTCGTCTCCGGAGGACTCCAAAGAGAAAGTGTCAACCGGTCTCTCCATATTGAAGGAGCCGGAGGTCTAGGGAGACCTCTAATTTTCTGAGCGAGCGATCCCGGAAAGAGCTAACGATATGTTAATGCTGACTGGCAGACATTGGGGAGGCCAAATGACGGCAATCCCAATTACCTCAGAGGGACGTGGTTTCGTCACGCAAACAGACTCCGTAAACACAAACAAGGTGCGGAACATTGGCTGGAAGGACCCGACAAAATGTCATGGATCTGAGAGAAGAACCGAGGAAACAAGAGACTCCAACAATGGTGACGCCTCCGCACTTTGTTTTCGCTCGGGAAAAAAAAAAGAAGAAAAGTGTACTTGACTGTGAGAGATTTCATTTCCTACGAGAACAATTATGCCGGAGCGGCTCCCTACCTTTCCAGAAATGTCACCAAACTTCGGGAAGGCTCTTTGAAAACACTGCTGAAAACTTTTGGCTGTTCCTTTTGTTTGTCCTTTCAGGACTTTTTCCGCCACCGACTCAAGCTTGGCAGGAATGCGGGAATTTCACGGTGTTTACTTAAGCAGCAGTGACTGCGTGGGGCGGAGGCAGTGGGCGGAGGTTAGATTTGGATGGAACAAGATAGAAATACGCCACAACAGAATTCTTTTCTTTTTTCTTTTTCAATTTCCAAGCTAGCTTCCCCACTCGTACGGATCCCTTTGTGTAGGTTTACCTGTGGATGTATGTGTTGGTATGTATGTGTTCCTGTTCGGGGCTCAGCTGCAGATTGCTTTTCCCCTCCCGCTCCTCTTGCATGTGCAGCATATGGCCATTGTGATGGAGGGTAAAAGGAAATGACAGGCCATTTGAAGATGCTCTAGTCTCCGCGTCATGAATAATGCAGAGGGTGCAGCGAGCAGGTTCTCAGCACAGGCTTCAAAGTTTATCGGCCTCCGCCGTCTCCCAGGGAGAGAGACTACAGTGCTGCGGGGAGATTAGACCAACACTGAGCAGAGACCTGGTCAAACTCAATTAAATACAACCAGGATAATGCCATCCTTTCATTGTGCCATATGCTTTCATGAGGAAAATAAACCTGGCATGCTCACACCTTGAAATTACAAAGAAAAGGGGAAACAGCCGGTGAATTATTAAGCAGGGCCTCAACTGTGTGCTTCATTTGCAACCATGTAGACATATACAAATTAGCGGATGGCTGAAGACAAGATGGAGGATCGTTTTCCTTCGGTATATTAGGCAAACAAAAATCAGCAGAAAGAGAAATCTTACAATTTACTCGTCTTGAACTTGCCAAACAGTGGCTCGAGGAATCTGATTAAACAGAAATGGCGGCACTAAAGCGCCGTTAAAGCTTCGTTGAAGGCTTGTAATAGTCCCATTGATAGATAATTAATTAGTGATCCTGATTTGAATGTGTAAGTCAGCTAAATATAGCTGGGGAAAAAAAACAGTTTGTTTAAATATGCATGTTTCCTTCCACAACATTCCGGAGTCCTTCGAGATCTAATTATCCCGGAAGCCCCTCCTGATGGCACTTGTAGGCTTACGGAAACACTTCCCGCCACAGAGGCTGCCGTAGCATGTAACTATTTCCCGTGTCTACATGGTAAACAAACACTTATGCCACCCACACAGTCAGGTCGAAATCAAGCCAGGCTTAGCTAATGATAATAAAACTATGTAAAAGTACAAAGTGTTGCTAATTAGACCTGTGTCGATTATGGCTCATTAATGCTGATGCGGCTCTGACATGTTTTTGCCAGTCATCGCTGAAGAGGGCACCAGTGCATCGTTTTCTAATTACTTTAATTAATCAGCGTACTCTCTGAGCTTTGCTCTGCGATCGTGTGTTTACAGCGAAACGAGTTGAAGGGGACCAAAAATGAATAAAAAACAGGGATATTTTTTGCAGAAACTCGACACCCTGACTCTTAATGTATTTAGGTTGAGACATCGCTCCGGAACATTTCCTCTCAACCGGCCGACGCTAAGAAATTGGATGATGTAATGAGGTTTCTTCCGGGCGGTGAAGCTAAAAAAAGAAAGAAGAAAAAAGTTAGAAGAAATTCAAAAAGTGGTAAAAATGTGAGAAACTAGATTAAACTCAATATTGTTACATATGGCTTAAATTGGATATAACCAATATATACCACTAAATAATCCCTGCACTAAAGATAGAATGACTCAACACTTGAAGAAGATTGTGAGGAGCAATAAATCCGTCAGGATAAACAAATTGCTCCCGGAATGAAATCGTTGTTTTTGACCAATCAGCGAAGAGGCAAGCTGAGTGAGTCGCTGCCCCGGTGTAATTTTTCTCCTCACAACTCGTGCCGCCCTGATTGGACATAAATGTATCAATGAGGGATCCATCTCTACTTATTTTCCAGTTATTACCCCAAATGTCCCTTCTATTGCACCCTATTACCCTGATCTCGCCACTATGACCTACTTTTCCACTCCATGCAGTCCCCAGGCGCTCAAGGAAGAAGCTTTCGCACTCCACACACACACACACACACACACACGCACACACACGCACACACACACACACACACACACACACACACACACACAGCCCTCAAGATGAGCATTATTTATACGGCCCATGTCTGGGACCAGTCTAATTTGTGCGCATCTATGGAGTACACAAACCTGAGGTCTGACATTTCTCTTGCTGAAGGCATGGCTAACTTTGAGCGCCGCTGAGAGAGACAGAGAATAAAACATGGTGCTGCTCGGGCCTTTTGATCTGCTTTTCCCCACTTTTCTCTGTTTCAAAGGACCAGCGAGGGGTCGTCCAGATGATGCCCGAGCAAGCGGGCCTTATTTCTCTGCCACCAACAGGCACCCAGTGGATTATTCATTTATTTATTTATTTATTTTTGTGTTCGGTGTGAGGGGAAAAAAAAAAAAAAAAAAAAAAAAAAGAAGGAGAGAGACTTTCTTTGGAGTTTTGTTTCATGCTGGGTAATCGCCGAAATAAATATTCACCCGCATGCATGAATATGCAAAGACGAAGTCCCCGGTTGACTCAGAGTTAAGCTTATATTTCAACAATTCTCAGCCTCTGCGCTGGAGAGGAGGGCAATTTATGCTGAAGGTAAATGTCATAAACCCTGGCAGAAGGATATAACTAAAGCTTCTTCCTTTTTTATTTTACAGTCTATAATGAATTCCTCCCGTGATTCACCACAGACATATTAAAATGCTTCTGTACTTAGTGCATCATATTCTGGCGCCAAAACAAACATCAATACAGCGCCAATACCTTATAATTAACATCTAATATAATTAACGTCTAATAATGTTTATTGCACCTTTATTACTGTGTTATAAAGATAAATAAAATCAGTATGTTAGATCAGACACCTGTGCTGCAGGGGAAGACAGAAGGTCCCTGCAGAGAAAGATTTCTCCAGCATACACCCAAGAGGTCAAACTGTATTTGCCAGGTCCCGGCATGCAATCGGACCAAAAACGCGTTCCCCGTCTCATAGTGCGTCTTTAGAAATGGTCACGTCTTTGTCGGGGCAGTTTGTTGATGATGCATGGTTACGATAAGAATTGAGTGAAGTGTCTGGAGCGGCCCGTGGGCCTCCGGAGCCACGGCACCAGGAGCAACAAGAGCAATCAACCCGGGGTCCAGATAGAGCCCGTGATAGCAGAGGGTCACTGATTGCTCATAAGTACCTCCGGGCGGCAGACGTTTAAGACACTGTCTGCTGATTTTGATTGACAGCTGGTCAATCCAAATCACCATCTGCTTGCCGTTATCAGGGAAGAAGTTGACATCAGATGTCTTTGTCTGAGCTGCCGTCTCGCTGCTGTGATAGAAGAAGAGAAAATCTCCACGTGAGATGTTCAAGCTGTATCTTATTATATCACTGGAATCTGACTTGGGTTTAATAACAGCATCCCTTTTTTCGAAAACTCCGAAAACACATCACGTATTAGATTTGCGCCGACTTTTGTCATATCTGTTGAGTTTTATGTTTCCACAGAGTGAAATTTCTATTTTTGTGTGTTTTTTCATGATGGGGAGTCTGTAGATGCTGTTTTATTTTGATAACGGAGCCGATTCTCTATGCCGCTCCTGTCTGACATCTAGTCCAGTTCAATCAGCTCCGTGCAGCGTGACGCGTGGTCCAATAAAAGTGTACTTCAAGTGTATTTTAAGCAGTGAGCTGCTGCTGGGAACGCCACCAGGAATCAAGAGCATCGTCTGAAACAGGTGAAATCAGTTATGTTGCCCTTTTTTTCCTATTGTAATGTTTAGAAAATATACAAATTTTCATTACTTAACTTCATTATTGTCTTTATCTTACTATATAAGAAGATCATGTACTCAAACAGTTCAGCATCTCAGTCAGTACACCTTAAAAATAATGTTTTTCCGTTATTACAGCCAGTTGTGTGGATGGTTTGGTTTGTGGAGTTAACTCACGACAAGAAGGTTCAGGGTGGTTGAGTTTGCAGCTTCTCTCCATGTTTACGTGAGTTCACTTCAAGCTTCTACGTACAGATAAAGAACATCTGCTGCAAAATCAAACTAAAATAAATGTTTTTACCATCTTGGCACAAACCATAAATATACGTACGGACAGATTTAAAAATAACTAAATACATATTTCACCCAAATCGGGGATCTTACTTGAGAGAAACTAATAACTTCAGTTGTCATAATTGAATATTTACTACATTAAGAGTAATTCGTAGATGTGTTGATAGGAGACACTTCATGCAAATTAGTAAACATACTGACATAACAGGTGGTAGGGAAGAGAAAAAGCAAGAAAAAGCTGCTAACGTTGCTTCTGTGAGAGAATAAAGCAAAGAGGTTCATGGTAATTGTTTTATTTGGCCAGTAAATCCTGAATGCACAATTCTTGGGTTGAAGTCTCTTTTCTGGCATCACATATTTGGCGTTGTCGGCAGGATTGGAAGAAAATGAGGGCATCTGTTTTCTGCGTTTGGCGAACATAAAACTGGCCGCAAAAAGGTAGGAGATTTTTTTCTATCTGGGTTCAGTCTCAACTAAGATTAAATGCAGTAAGTTATATCCAATTTCTACAAAAAAGATTTTTAAAAAGTAATCGTGAATTGATTAGAAACAGTGTACGATTGAAACACCTATTCTTTAAACGGGTAACATCTTAGATAGAGTAAACGTGGAATCGAAAGGGAATAACTTCTTTTTCTTTTTTTATTATATATATTTTGACATACTAAACAGAATTATGTAACTTAATACAACCAAAAAGTGTAATAAAGGTCAAACAGTTTTCTGAAACATGTTTTACTAGAAGATTGAGCTAATTTGATTAAAGTTGACTATTTGATATTTTATAATAAATTTTGAGTGTCTAAGTTATTAAATTAATAAATTACCCCCCAAAAAATAGAAAAATATAAGAATACATTTTAAAAAAAGGAAAAAACATTTGCGCACTTTATTGTATATGAAATCGAAGAGGAAGGATTTGTTATCGTCTCGCTTACGTCTGGTATTAAATTCCTAAAAACATGATAGAAAGGCATGAAGAATTTATTCTTTCATGTTTCATGATGTTTTTATACATTTCATTCTGGTGGATTATCTTATGCTGATTGCAAATATCCTTCGGATCAACTTCAGAACTTTTCCAACAGAACCGATTTTACTAGCTTAATTCGGGATCGCTGTGTTTTTGCTACGATGTCGCTAAAAGGCTATCGAGGTTAGCCGTGAATATGCAAGAATGAACATTCTCCACCCCATTTCCTGTGGGTTCGTCTGCAGTGCATCATAATGAGCGCATGGTTACTCCTGACTTACACTTAAAAAAAATCTCAGATGTTTTCTTTCTTCCAAGTTCAAAGCTTTGGAATCTATGTCAATACCTGTAAGGAGGCGACATATTTACCAGGAAAAGATTCATAACAAGTTCATTGCCGTCTCTTGCATCACAGTGAATTAGTCTGTCAGTTGCGTTCATGAACCTCTGAGGGTTGTCGAGATGTACCAACAACTACCTGTCATCTGCTTTCAAAGTCAATATATAAATTGTTTTGGGTCATAAACTGTTTCCATACATGTTGTTACAGTTGGCAGGAGTCTTTTTTTTATTTTATTTTTTTACCAGAGTTCTATCAGTTGTCTACAATTGTTGTTCTTTAAAAATGAAACATTATAAATTCGGAGTCTTTTGTGACTGAAATACAAATATATTCAATAGTAAATAATTTGATATGAAGTTGCGTCCTGGATAATGGAGGAAGAGTCTGGAGTATCGGCCCCATCCCTGGCAGAGGATGCTGGGAAATTAAGAATCTGGCACGGCGACAGGAGTGGATGAGATTCCCCCTGAGATGCTGAAGGCTTTGGACAGTGTTGACTGACATGTCTAGTAAATGTCACATGGTGGACAGGGATTGGTCCGAGTGGGGGGGTACTTCCACTTTCCAGAAGAGGGGGACTGGAGGTAGTGTTCCAGTTAGAGGGAGATAAAACTGCTCAACTGCCCAAAAGGAAGTCTCCTCCAAGATGCTGGGAAGGAGTCACTAGTTCAAAAGTTGAACCTTGAATTTAGGAGAAATCATGTCCATTCCCTCCTCGTTGTGGAACATCAGAACCAACGTTCAACCGTTGCACATTCGCTCGAGGGGTCATGGGAGTTTTCTCATGCAGTCAACATGTGTTTTGTGGATTTGGAGAAGAACTATGACCTGGTCCAACATGGGTTCCCTTGGTTATACTGTGGGCGTATGCGATACCGGTGCCAGTCGCATCCACATTTACGGAATAGAGTCAATTGTGATATTCATGGAAAGGATCGCAAAAGCGCAGTCAAGGGGAGGTGAGTGTCCAGTTTGAGGAATTTGGAATGTGAATATGATTGCTGCTTCAAGTGAAGGAGTTTAAGTATCTTGAAGGTCGTATTAACAGATGGGCGGATAATCAAGCATCAGACGAGACGGACAGGCAGTTAAGTGAGAAATCAGCAGTAATTGTGTTTGTATCGGTCTCACGTAAACGCTGAACTGTAAAGCAAAGCTCTCGATCTATCGCCCGTGACTCACCTGTGGTCATCATCTCAAGGTCCTGACTCTAAAATCGAGAGCGGGGATACAGGCGGCAGAAACTAGCGCATTTTGTTGGGAGGCTGGAGTGAGGCAATGCCTTCTGATGAGGATGTCTAATCCAGGTTTCCGTCCTTTGGAGGTTTTATAAGTTTGTTCCAAATGGGAGTTGAACCCATAACTCGCTGGAGGGATTATGTAATTCATTTGGCATGATTACACCTTGTGATCATCCAGCATTGGCTGAAGAGTGCTCCTGGGGAGAGGGACGTTTAATAAATAATTGATTGATTGATTGATTGTTTGATTTTCATTCTGATAGTCGAAGATTGGCGTGACTGGATGAGGCAATGTTTTAATCTGAAAGCATCAGTATTTTTAAATCCTGACCTAATTATCTGAGGATGAGTTGTTGGGTCAAATTAAAAACACAAAGCTTCCTTTGTCGGTGCAGTTGATGTATCAACACACTGAATCAAATATCGCTCTTCTAAAGTAAATTATACCAGTTTGTTTCCATCCGGAGCAGTTGTGAATCTGACTCAGAGTTTCAAAAGAAAAGAAAAAAAAAGCCCAACATTTTATTCCGCTTTAGTTACCACAAGCACAGTTGGAAGCTCTTCCAACATGTCCTTCAAATTATTCGTTTTTGTTGCCACAAATACGGCTACAAAAAGTCCCAGCAGTCATTAAAATGAGCTGAAGTCTCAAACAGTGGCCTCATGCTTGGCAGCCATTCCAGCCAAGGAGTCAGACCACTGCCAACTCCTCAACCTCCCGATGAGAAGCTCAGCTCACATTCATGCAAGCTGAATGCGAAATGACATGAATTGTAGAACTGTTTCTGTGATTGCTTCAAAACTGAGAAAGCCGACATTGTTGTGAGAACGGCATATTTCAACGACACAATGATACATTTCTAGGCCGCACGCTCAGGTTAGACTTTATTCTTGTTTAATCTACTCTTATTCATGTTTTAGCTGCTGTTTGAGCCACAGAGAATGTGTTTCGTGTCTTTTCCATTTAGTTTGGGGGACTTTGTTGAAATATAGAAGGATTATGTAATTACACTTTTATTACTCTTTATACACCAACGTTTGTTCAGAGACTTCTCAGTGACTTCTAGTAGATCACTCATATATATATATGTATATATATATATATATTTTTTAAAGGCATTTTGGTAATTCCAGCACATTTTTTAATGCCAACGATTCCGTTTGTGTTTTACGCTTCATTTTATTGTTCATTTTATTGCTAACACTTTTTATTTGTTTTTACTATTCATTTTATTGTTATCTATCGGTTGTTATTGTTATTTTATTGTCT
Organism: Lophius piscatorius; assembly: GCA_009660295.1. NCBI lineage: Eukaryota > Metazoa > Chordata > Actinopteri > Lophiiformes > Lophiidae > Lophius > Lophius piscatorius. Next base: position 67,087 of record VRLP01000730.1, read on the forward strand.
CCATCCTGTTGTCTTCAATTTTGTTTTAAGTGTGTAGAGCACTTTTGTAGCTCTGTTTGAAAATTGCTAAAAATAATGGAAAAAAAGGATATTGTAAAAAAAAGAAATAGTAATAATAAAAATAATAATATACTATTACTAATAATTAACAACGATAATAACTTCTTATGAAAACAATTACAATTACAATGATTAATAATAATTACAATAAGAAGAAAAGGAAGAAGAATTACAAAAAACATTTTTATTACCAATAACAATAATAACAACGACAACAACCGCAACAACAAAAATAATCACGGTAATATTGATAAGGACGATGAAGAATGGTGATAATATTTATATTGATTATTATTATATATCACATGGTTTTCATGTTTTTCCTTAACCATTTTATTGTTATTTATTTGGCTCAATACGTTTATTATTATTATAGTTTTTTTTAAATTTAATTACATTTTTTTTTCAACCATTCTTCTTTTTATTGTTATTTGTTTGGCTCCATATGATGATGATGATGATGATGATGATGATGATGATGATGATGACTTTTTTTTTTCTATTATTTATTTGCCAACATTTACTTTCACATATTTTCTCATCATTCAAAAAAAAAAAATCATTTTATTTAATTTATTTTTCCTGTATTTAGTGGAAAACTCACCAAACACAGAGTCAATGTTTTTCACATATTAGGGAATTGTCATCGCCGCCGCCGCCGCCGCCGCCACTGTGTCCGCCGCAGATCCTTGGTGTTAATGTGATGACTTAAAACTATATCATGGATCATTTTCGGATTTGATAAACACATATACCTTAGTGCGAGGAAGAACTGGAGTGTTTTAAGAAAAGTTTAGTCGTTTATTTCAAAGAGTAGGGGGAGCTTAATTTCCAAAATTGTAAGGCCATCATTTCTCATCAGTTGGTCTGACTTAGTCCAAATTTGGTGCATATGAATCGGCTCAAGGAGATATATCCTGTATGCATGTGAATTACTCTAATAGTTCATATCTTACTCACTAGGGGGATCTTTTTTTTGAAAAACACAGATTTTCAGACATAATTTTGGTAACTTTTTGTTTTATGCGATTCAGTCCACATTTAGTTCATATGAATCGACTCAAGGAGATCTATCTGGTAAATATCTTATTTTACTCACTAGGGGGAGTTAATTGCCTTTTTTAAGAAAAATATTTTTTTCGGTCATAACTCAAAACCTATTTCATGGATCATTTTCAAAGTTTATACCTACATAGACCTTAGTCAGTTGTATAGTTTCGACGCTATGATAAGCTTTATCTCTGAAAGTTTTCGCGCCATTATTTCTCAACTGTTGGTCCCATTTAGGCCAAATTTGGTACATACGAATGACTCACGGAGATCCATCCTGTATATATATTATATTTTACTCTCTAGATGGAGCTCTTTTATGAATGACATTGATTTTCAGCTATAACCTCCTTGTCGGTTCGATTTTGTTGAATATTAATCAACTCAAGGAGAACTTTCTTGTATATCATATTTTACTCTAAAACTTCATATTTTACTCTAAAACTTCATATTTTTCTCATAGTGGGAGCTGCCTTACAAAAAAACTCTACGTTTTAAACATTAACGTCACATGCAGTTTCAGGAGTTCAATCAGGATGGTTGCTTATACAATGCAGGGGACTGAGGACTATTTGCGTATTTATTCTTGCTGTCGCGTAGGCCTTAGATATTATTGTTAAATGCGGGATGTAGGTTATTTCAAGTTATCTACTTCTCTGTGTTCAGATGGACTGAAATAAATCCCTTCAGTATTTTAACCAACTGAATTTTATTTTCAGCAAAAGGATAAAAACATCATTTGCACAGTTCTGCCTCTTCAAAATAAATAAGAATACATATCGGTTGTACATGTCGACACGCAACTGAAACAGAATTTGTCTAAGCTGGAGAAACAAAAGCGGCACAATGTGGCATGGTTATTATCATACAGCGTTTCCTTTTACCATCAAGAAACAAAACATGAACATTGATCTCATTTCTGACTGACATTATATGCTGGACTCTTCAAATTACAGAAGCAAAATTCAATTACTTACAAACTTTACCCAGTTAAAGGAATGCCACTTCAGAAACAAGCTCATTTCTATAGCATAGTTGGCTTTAATCTCTCTATCTAACACGAGGACTGACCCTTCACCAAAGCTTTTTCACGTTGCAGACGCTCCCAGCAGAACCCCGAGACGTGTACAAAAGCAGAATAACTGAATTTCATAGCTCAGAAATAATACATCGGACTCGGAAATAGAAAGGCGGAAGAAAAACAGACTCGGACAAACACTACAATGCACAATCTGCAGAATGTATTTGTTAGGAGAATAATAGAAATTATACATTTTCCTGCTTGGCCCCGTGGAGACATCCGACCGAGTAGAGTGTCACTCTTTTTTATTATATTTGCAGAACCTACAGAATGTCTTCACATCACTTCCTGAACACATCAACTACTTGTTTACACTGTTTCCATATCGTTTTGAGATTTATGACAGAGTTCATGAATAATGTGGCTCCGTCGTGGTAACATTTTTAAAAAAGTGCCTCTAGAAAAACAAAAAAACATAGAAATTTCATATGACACTGATTAGCCATCAGAGAAACATTGTTTTTAGCACAAATATCGCAAATTAATGCATTGAAGCGAGAGTGCTGGACCCACTGCTGGAATGAAAGGACAGAAGCCTCTTCCTCCGAAACGCTCCAACTGGTTTGCATCTGCAGTCAATGGTTGGACCGGAGCACCGGTTTCGAAACCTTTTAAAGTCTTTTGCACACGGGGTTCCCTCCCCAGTCAGGCCATGTTTGATGTCTGTGTCAAAACCAACCATGGCACTCTTCTGAAAATCCCTACAAGGAGGTAAACAGACCCCAAACCTTTGAAGCCAAAGTTCGATCTCTGTTGTCTTTGACTCTTTTCCTCCGATGCACTGAGGCATACAAAATCATTTTCTCCGACAATAAATTAATCTGTTGGTTTTTTTTGCGTTAAGGGAGAGACATTTAGGGGCTATGAGAAAACACTGGTTCCCTCACTGTTTCCATAAAGGTCGGCCAGCTTTTTGAAGCGAGGTCCCCAGTTGCTGAGATAGTCATAGTTCTGATCTGAGTCCGTACTTAGTGACTCCAGTGAGCTTAGCGACTCGGCTACAGAGCCGCTGCCTTCAAAAGCGTACGTCTGCAGAGAATCGTAGGGGGGAGCTGAAGGGTCCACATCAGCATCCTTGAGCCGCTCCCAAATAAACTCTCGAAACACCACGTTGTCCGGGAGGGATTTATAAGCCGGGCGAGTGGCTGATGGGTAATGAAAGAAGGTAGGAGTATCAGGTGTGACATCTCGGCGTACGTTGGGGTCTCTGATGACGTTGAGGTTTCGGAGGGTGACCATGTCGAACGCCTCCGTGTCCTCCTCTCCTCCTCCCTCGTCGTCGTATCGAACGATATTCTCTCTGATGTCCCGTTCCTCCTCCAGAATCAGGGGCTCCTTCTTCCTCCGACGCATCGTCACGATGAGCAGAACCATCACTGCAGAGAGAGAGAGAGAGAGAGAGAGAGAGAGAGAGAGAGAGAGATGTTTGATACTCAGCACACACTAACCCACACATAGTTCTAATTATATCCCTGAAAAGTCCATGATATTTATGGAATTGTCATGGCCGCCACCATCCAGAGAGACGTTAGTGTGAGGAAGAACTGGATTGTTTCTTCCAAGGTCGGTTGGATATTTCCGACACTAAGGGGAGCTTTATCTCAAAGTTTTCAGGCAATAATCTTTCAACCATTGGTCCAATTTAATCCAAAACTGGTGCATGTGAATCGACTCAAGGAGATTTATGCAGGATATTCCAACCATTGGTCCAATTAGGGGAAAATTTGCTGCATATGAATCAAATCACAGAGATCTATCCCTGATATATAACATTTTACTCTAATAGTTCAAATTTTACCCATTAGGGGGAGTTTTTTTTAATAACTTTTTTACCAAAAACACTGTTTTTTGATCATATTGTTGTAACCGTTCCTATTTAGTCCAAATGTACCTCACCTGAACCGCCTCAAAGGGATCTAACTTGTATCTTAGCTGTAATTGTTCACATTTCATTCTCTTTCTGATCTGGGTAGCTTTTTAAAAAACAAAATAAATATTTATTTCTTTTGAGAGAACTGATCTCTTTGAGTTCATTCATACAAATCTGGACTCAATCAGACCAACAGATGAAAAATGATGGCCCCAATAAAGCTCCCCCTAGTCAGAAATATACAACCCACCAAAATCAGTCCTATTCTTCCTCGCACTATGGTCTATGTAGGTCTGAAATTTCAAAATGATCCATACAACAGTTTTTAACATGAAGAATCTACGGCAGTGGACGCGGACCTTCATGATGATAATTTAATTAAATAGAACATAATATAACTGTACCCTATTCAAAGCGATGCGCTCCATAATATTCCATGAGACTGAAGTATTATTCATGAGGTCGCATTTTATTGTAGGCTAGCATTAGGCCAAAGATAAGCACATCACATGTTAAAATCTTTTTTCTATTTGCTAAAACAATTTTTTTATTGTTTAGTTTACAGCAAACTTTGAACAAAGGTTCACCTGGGAAAAGTACTTGTCCTTCATAATGTCAATTAACTAAATGGTGATATTTGAATCTATTAGAATTTAAATTATAATAGAAATTATTGCAGTTATTGTTGTTTGTTGAGTACAACACGATTTCTCATTATGTGCATTACATATTGGTAAGATTTGACTTTATGACCCCTTCCTTCATCATTCCAATAAACCTTCGTCTCTCTCATGTTTCCTGGTTGTAATTCCAAGGTGATCTCCATTAAAGTCATTGCAAACGTTCCCCCTTCTTCTTGCTTCATTGTAGACAAAGAGGTCCTTTAGGGACACATTTGTGAGGGACTGCATGTTGAGTTATTTTGTCCACCATAAAGTGTATGGATAATGTGTAAAAAGGTGAATCTGAGCTCACTATATGAAAAAAGGATCTTTTTCTAAGACACCTTCTCAGAAAGTAAGCCTTCATCCAGCATCAGCCATGATTGAATATCAGACATCTATTCATCATTAAGCATAAGTCTTTCTTTCCATGTGACTTCAATGTCAGGCCTCTGTATGGATTCAATATTTACGCTGGACAGTACTGATTTATTCATCAATGACCAGTTGAAATGTTTAGCTAAAATGAATGAATGCTGAGTCATCTCGTCTGACTGACTCCGTTGCTCACCACTCTCTCCCTGATTTATTAAAGCTGGGCCTCTTTTTTGTTGTCTATTAACTTAGCACTTTATCTTTCTGCGCCGGCTGCTCTTTTATTCCATCATTTTAATATTATGGTGCCTCTTTCAGTCTTTTCTTTATTCTTATATTGGATTCAGTGGGCCGTTTTGCAGTGCCGTGATTGTATGTTTTTAACTTAATTAATTCATCATTAACGGAATGCCTCAGCTGATTGCTGTTTCGTTGCATTCATGTTCATGACTTTGGATACAAAGTGTGTCTGAGGGCGACAAATTCGGACTAAAGTGAACCAGTTGTTGCAATAAAACGGCAAAACAATGTTTGGAGTGGTGGAAATTTTCCACCAAACCTCCCAAAATCAATCCAATTCTTCCTCAAACTGAGTTCTCTGTTTATAAAATTTGAAAGCGATCCATGAAATAGGTTTTGAGTTAACTCATTAACACAGAGGACCAGCGGAGTCAGCGGTGATGTTGATTCCATAATATAATTATTATATATATTATAATATTAATACTAATGAAACTTTCAGCCTCTCCAGAAGATATCAATTCTATCCTGAACCATCCAAGCATGTCTCAGCAGTTCTAGAAGTATTATTCTAACAATATTTACTTTTTAAAATAATAGCAGCACGTTTTGATATCCATTTAAATGGACACGTGTGACATCTGATGTCGGAGGAGGGGAATTTAATGGCTGTCAGTTAGAGCTCTTTTTTTTTAACTTAAACCATGGGGAAGCATCGCACCATGAATCCTATTAGAGTTTAAAAAGAGAAAGCTATTCTGTAATACAATCTGCCTTTCTTTTGAAGGCAAAAAAAAAAAAATGGACGGAACTCTTCCACACTGAGAAATATAGTCCTCTGGGTTCTTAGCAGGGACCCTCCTCCAACCCCTGCTCCTCCTCCTGTACTTTACTGCTGAAAATAACTCTACGCTCAGGCAAAACTGGCAAATGTCTAATGATCCGCTATCAATCAATGTCAGACTGGTGCCGGTGAAATATCGGCCCGTGGGCCCATATTTCCTTCTCGGCGTCGAGCGACTGGAGGCGGCGGAGGAAGAGGCCCAGGAACCAAATTCAAACACCAATTCACACCCCCTAATAAAGGAGCAAACGGAGGAGATGGAAGCGGAGGAAGTGTCAGAGGGAAAGGCTGCAGGAGATGAATGCTCGGCTCTCTGTTGGCTATTTGGTGACGGCTGGTCGCCCCGCAGCAACAACAGCAGCAGCAGCAGCAACGCCACGGTTTGTATGAAAACCCCGGACCGGTCCCCGCAACCTAATAACCCCTACTAATATCTGGGTCACTTTTGATTTTAGTGCTTTGAGACGGAGCGGCACACATTTCTGCGCAAGACAGTTTCCTCTGATTTAAGGGATTCCATTGATTCTAAATTCTATTTGATTCCGTGGGGCTTCTCCAAAGTGAATCACAAAGTGGCACATGGAAATTGAATATTCTCAGTGCTTTCCAGTAAAGCTCTTAAGAGCTTAATGCCTAGAAGGCAGCCACGATGCGTCACACCAGCCGACGGCGCGGGCAAACCTCCAATCACGTCCTACGAGGACGTGCAGGTGGACGGCCCGGGAATACAAACAGTGGCTCTATGTTAAGTACCAAGGGTTCTGGAAGGAATGATTTCCAGACCAGACGGTTGAGCAAACACGCCGCCATGATGCTGCAGGAATCCCTCTCTTCGTAACACATTTACTGATGATGTCCATTCAATGAGAAGCTCGGATCGATGTACTCTTAAAAAGGCTATTGCTGTAATTGAATTGATTAAATAATCTTCTCAGTGGAATCAATACTAAAGGCTTGATTTTTTTCTGCGCTGCAATTTTCACAGCAGCTTGTATCACTAAATGCTTTCTAATAAGACTGTTGTGTCCACGTTCTGTGTGACTCTGGAGGAACAATGACGGACTTTTCACGGTTTCTTTTTACCCACACACCCTTTACGTTTCTGTCCTGCAGTGAGATTTCGGCAAAGGGTATCAAGCAAACATTCTGGCTCAGATGAAAGAGTGTGTTGTTCTCGTGTAAAAAAAACCCAACATATTAAAAAACCTTGACTTAAGATATTGAAAAATGTATTTCAAGCTAAACTTTGGCGCAAAAGACTATCCCCCTGTACACTCGGGCTGCAGAGATTTCTCTCAGAAGGGACAGAATTAAATAAAAATGAATGTTTATCAAAGGGTCATCAGGGTCATCAGCCACCACGACCAGTGTTGAGACTCCAATGGGGTTGTTAGGGCAAGATACCGTTCCATCACAATCTTCCGGAAGAGCCAAATACTTTCTGAAAGTCTAATTATGACACATATTCTGTTATAATAAACATCTATCTTTACAACAGTCTGTCTGTCTAACTGAACTGAATAATTTAAAAAATTTGAATCTGCAAAGTTTCTGAGGAGAATTGAATCAATTTAGGTATATTATCTGGAATATTGGAGGTTAAGTTCCCACAAATTTCAGTAAAAATTACTTTTTCATTGTTAAGGCATTAAGTCTCAGTATTGAAGTTTCAGTAAATATCCACCTTGGTTGTTATGATCTTTTACCAGTATGTAAGAGGGACGTTTAAATTACCGTTGTGGAGGATTTCACCAAATACATAGCTGAAACCGGCAATGTGACTCAGACTCCCTCAGCATGTTTGAATAACTTCATAGCAGATAAAGCTGGGGCTTGAATAAACGGCATTCTGAATCAAACAATCCATATCCTCTAAATGGACAGATCATGCTGCCACACTTTCACTTCTGATTAGAAGCTTTATTAATGTGACCAGCTGTTCAGTATGCGCAGTTCTTACAAAAACAGAATGGGCACATTTTTCACAGGCGACTTGTACACAAAGCCTGAGAGAATATTAGAGAGATACGGTTAATAGTTTGATTATGAATGACAATCAAATGTCTGCCTGTAGTGGTATGTTCATACATTGACATAACAACGTAGACAGCACTAGGGGAGCGTATTCCTCCGCCAAATAAATAGTAATATAGCATTAATAGTCTTAATGATAGTGTTGTAGTATCGTAATAATAATAGTAAAATACTTCTTTTTTCTTTATTGGTATCTTGTATCTTTAATGAATTAATTGAATTAATTGGTTTTGTCAACAGAAGATTATGAGTTATTAACAAATTCCATAGTTTTGGGTTCCATAAAGATGAGTCTGGATCTAATTATAGTCTCAGCATCATTTCTTTGTTTTTAAAGATACAGGAACTTAATTTGAATGACACTGAATTGGCCTTAACTCAGATACACACGGCTTGTATAGTCCCACATCCCTGCCTTCTGCGTTACAATCCTGTCAATACAGCAATAAACATTGTGTGTAAATGTATATTTATATCCCCGCAAAATTCAGGGATATTATGGAATTAATTTCATGGATCATTCTCAAATCTAATACCAAAAAAGACCTTATTAAGAGAAAAAATTGGATTCATTTTGGGAAAGGTGGGTTGTTTACTTCTGCCACTAGGGGAGCTACATCTCCCAAATTTTTTCGTGCCGTTGGTTCGACGTAGTAGGCTACATTTTGGGCATACAATGTCAAATGGCTTGAGTTCATCTATCTTGTATAAATCCAATTTAACTCTTATAGTTTATATTTGAATTACTAGGGCGAAATATTTTTTTTCTTTTTTTACAGAAAACCCCTGTTTTATGACATCACTACCTTACCGTTGGTCCTCTTTAGTCCTAATTGACCTCAGAAAAACCAGGGACATAACTTTGTTTGGATCGATTCAGACAAAATCTGATGCTTATATTTTACTCATTTCATGGAGCATTTTTAATACCTTCAAGCGTAATTTGAGGAGTTCAATCAGGAGGATTACTTGTCCAACTCAAGGTATTGAGGACCTTTCGAGGATAAACCATGTTGTCTGGGACGACAGCATAGTTCTAGTGTAATTTTCATGATTTCGACAAAACATATAAAAATGGTCTCATATGAAGATAAAATACTAAAATACTCAACTGCATTTCCAAACCTGCAAAAAATATGGGGAACCTTTTCTTGACCCAAGATCCGAAGATTGAATATACATTAAAGTGAGACAAAAAAAAAACAGATGCCGCCAATCCAGGACTTATTCAAATTTCCAAAGAAATACATTGAAATTACTTTCTTTTCCAAATCTTCTATAACTGTTTTTGTTTTTGTAGAAAATTGTTGATTTAACTCTAGTACATCATTGTTTTTGCATGAAATTCCTGTATTCTGTGTAAAAATGTAAATTCGCGGGGCAAAAATATAAATCAGTCCAATCAGTTGATCGGGTTTCGTTCAATCTCAAAAAAACAGAAAAACATCCAAATAAACAGAAAACCTATTCTATTTGACGGAGGGGACACGGAGGAACGAAAAAAAACGATTTAGAGGATGGTCTGAAACTGAGATCTGAACGTTTTTCGACTTCGTAAATCACCAAACTGCTGCCATAGATGCTATTCTTTTGAAAGCGTCGCAGTGGCACAGATTTTACTGAACAAAAAACAAGCATGAAAGAAAGAAAATGAGATATATGAAGAGGCCTCATGCCTCCTCATCAACATGACAGATTTCACCCTCCTGCATGGAGCATATAAAAGCCTCCATGGTATCAACTAAAAACTTCTCCCCATCTATTCTTTATCAGCGCTGCTTTTATGTCGGCTGCACATCTCTAGAAGCTTTTGTGGCTTCTTTGTTGCTGCTGATGGTATCTGTCACAATGTTTACTGTCTATCTGTCCACATTATGTGGCCCTGCTTCTTCACATTTCTGTGTGCATTCATCTCATATCCTGTTTTCCTCACAGTTGGTCCTTTTCCAGCGTTTTGCCAGATTGTCCTTATGAAGATAAATCTGCTCTTAATTGACTTGCTCAATTGAAATGGCTGATTTCTTATTTCAAGCATATAAACCGGCGGTCTAATTACAGCAAATAATTTTCCGATCCAAATCCGATCCAGGCGTTCTCAGGTTACAATGTGCACAGTGGAGCTTGGAGATAAGAGGAGGTATTTCCTGCTGTCTCTATACACAAGAACAAATAGAGACACAGACCGAGAGCTAACCCGGGGGTGGGTGGGTGGATAGTAAAATGAGAAACGAGTGGATGTGGAGATTTATAGAATGAGCCTGATGAGAGAGAATTATCTGTCTGGAGAATGAGAGTGATACCCAATGTCCTAATTGGCCCTATGGAGGATTGAGCAATACCTGACCCCTACTGGGAAAAGTGATAATGATCATGTCAGAAGTTTGGATGAATCATCAGTGTAAAAAAAAAAGTTTTCGATGAATTTATGAAATGAAAAAAGTCGCTTTCTGCAAGATGTAGAGGACAAGCTTGGCGATCTAAAAGTATCAACCCGTGATTAATGACCACTAGGCTTAAGAGCACATGGAGCTAACAGCTAAATCACACAGAACACTGTTTGACAGGTGGAAGCAGCACACTTTGTATCGACTCTTGTGATTGAAGTTCTCAAACACGACTGATGAATCCTAAGGAAGAGGAGAGGCCCTCTGTTGAGCTCTCCAACAGCGCCGCACATTGTACTTATTAGACTGTCGTGACGCCTGATGACTGGAGTCAGTGTGTTTCTCTCAACTGAGGAGACGCAGAGAGATTGATCAAGGAAGGAGGCGAAATAAGAAAGAACCAAATTTGAAACTGATAGCACCCCGGGAGGACAGCACGCGAGGCACAGCTCGGGTCTAACGCCGCTACATGTCTCATCCAAAACAACACAATCACACGCAATCACGGCCTCAATGGCTACCTGGGAGATTGAAAGACGTCTTGATGGAAGACCATCAAGGAGGATCAGAATAAAGGATTGCGCAGAGCGGTCACGCTCTGGGAGGGAGGCGGGGGGGGGTGAGAGGATATGCACAAAGAGGAAAAAGAGAAGAGAAGGAAGAGAGACGCCGGTCCAGCTAAACGGCTAAACGGGCTGATGGCGAGCGTCGAGAAACACACACAAACAGAGAGAGAGGGCGACTCGGAGGAGGTTTATTAAACTGGAGGCCATTAGTTCAAAGCCTGTGCCCTGCAGCCATGCTGCAGAGGAGAGCCGGCTTTCATTAGTGATGCCGGCCTCAGGGGTGTGTGACCACGTACTTTCCCCTGTTGCTCGTTTGAAGTTATCATCTATCACAAAAAGAAAAAAAAGTATTCTAGCGCAGTAAAGAGAAGGGAAACTTCAAGGGGACTGGAATGAAAGTTTGACCCCACCAAAGATACAGTCTGGGTTACTGCAGCCTGAGTGGAGTGATATGGAGGTGACGACTCGCAGCCGCAACATCTTTAAGGCTTTTTGTTAAGAATGGACTTCACCAACATTTTTGAAATATAGTGCTACAACCGAAAACAGAAGTAGGGGAGTGGCTGTCCTTGAAATGCAATATACCATACAGTGTTAATCCCTGTGACCTTCACAGAGTGTCATAATTTAGCTTATAAAAATACACTGAAATATATCCGGAGGAGCCATCAGCCGAGTCTGTTGACAGGAAAATCATCTAAAAGCAGAAATATTATCACTGCCTTTAAGTACTTTGTTTTAACGGGCGTCATCATTTCACTTTATTTTTAGTGCGCTCAAACTGACGTATAACTTAAACTGACAAATAATCCTGGCTGCTGCAGTAGAAGCTTTTTGAAAAAGGTTGCTGGATATTTAAACATACTTTGAGGAGAATAATGTCTTTATTTATGTGTCCAATTATCCATCCATCCATTTTCCGTAGCCTCTTATCCTTCGTAGGGGTTGGATTGGGCGAGAGCTGTGTCCGACACGTACGCTCTAATAAACTGGGGCCGCTCTACCGTCCTTGGCTGCAGGTGTTTATCCCTGATGAGCCCCCAATCCCCAGCATTGTACTAACTATCTGTGTCAAATAGATTCATACGACATAACCAAATTAATTAAATGTGACATTTTATTTCCAGGGATGTATACAAAGTACCAAAGAAGAATGCGGTGACTAACCGCATTTCCTAACCCACAACACAACGGCAGTGTTTCCAGAGGACACTTAAGGGTGATGCACACATCCGGATGAACTTGTTTTGGATTCCAACTATCCATCAGTGGTGTTGAAAAATAAACTACAACGAATCATGAAATCATAATGTCAAAATAAACAAAAACACACTTTGTTTATTTTGACGCACTCTGATGTGTGCGTCACTTTTAAGAGTCCTCTGGAAACACGTCCATTGTGTTGTGGCTTTTGCAGCATTTTATCTTAATGTGTTGTGTTGGGGTATTTGCAGTGTTTTTTTAAAATGTTTTGTGGTATTAGCAGCTGTTTTCTTATTACGTTTTGTTGTGATATTTGCAGCGTGTTATCTTAATGTGTTGTGTTGGGGTATTTGCAGTGAGTATTATTAATGTGTTGTGGTATTTGCAGCGAGTTTTCTTAACGTGTTATGGTATTCTCCAAATGCTGTGCATTTGTTGTCAAGTTGATGAAGCTCTTTTCTTGATTTGCCTGTATTTTGTCTATTCGCATGTGTTTTCTCAAGTTGTAGCGCGTTCGTCCCTGCTGGCCACAGTACCTGCTGCTAATATCGAGTAACCCCTTAATTTATGGTAGATGTTTTGGACGGTGGGAGGATGCCCAGAGGAAAGCACTCAAACACGGCTCACAGAGCCCAATTTGGATTTGAACCCAGGACCTCCCTGCTGATCTACATTGAATCCCTTTTAAACCCTAACAGAATATTCTGAGTAAACATTAATGGCGTCGCCACAGTAGCTCTATCTTTTGAACAAATAATCCTATTGTCTTACATTTGACAATATATATATATAAAAACAGAATTACATATTTATACAAGATCAAGCCGTGGATGAACATATATTCCCTCGGAGGATAACCCATAATTCACATTACCCATCTTATAGGTCAAGCTAAAATTCAAGTGAAATACAAATCCTCCTAACTACCACCTCTGACCCAGAATGTGGAGATGGTAATTGGTCCAGTTGACAGGATTCCAGTAACAATATTTTACTTTTAGACAGCAGGACCTACAGGTCACATGTGTTTACCAAAGAGGAAATGTGAGGGGAGGAAGACTGCCCCCGGGTTCCACATGTGGAGGAGCTCAAGATGCAACTGTTTTAGCAACGATCCTCAGAAACATTCAGCAGCCTGAAGAATACATATTATTCTGAAGGGCTGGTAAAATACTGAGGTAAGAACTCTCTCATGGCTCAGAACTGGGATAATCAGTCATTCACCAGTTTGTTAGAGTTTAGTCCTGTTAGTTTAGGCAGGGGAAGCCATTAAAAAAAAGGATTGGGAAATAACCCATTATAATTTTTAAATATACCTACGCTGTCGTCGCCGACAGCAAAGGTAAATCCCCGAAAAGCCCCCACAACCATGTCTGAGCATTAGCAAACCTCCTGATTGAACTCCTCACCATAAATGTTTTTCTTCCTAAAAAAGCTCCATATAGTGAGTAAAATATGATATATACAAAATACAGCGCCTCAATTAGATACGTATACACCAAATCTGAAAAAGGATAAAGCTCCACCTTGCGTTGGAAATACACAACGTACCTTTCCGAAAATCAATTCAGTTCTTCCTCTCACTAAGGTCTATGATGGTATAACATTTGAAGAATTGATCCATGGTATCCTAGACATTTTGGGGATACAATAAGATGAAATGTAAGATATAGACCTTTGCCATTAATCTTCCTGTGAATTACTGATGAAAATGAAATCCATCATGTCGGTGATGGATGATAAATATGTCCTGGGCCGATCCAGGGGTGGGGCGGATTGCGTGGGACTGGCCCCAGCTGAAATCTGACTGACCCGAGAAGTGCCCCAGTCCAGTCATTTGTCTTTTCTTTGTCTGTGTGTGAGTGTGTGTCTGCATGTGAGAGAGAGAAAAATCTCATGCAGATCTCGTAACTATAGTGATGATACATTGACATCAAGTGGGAGGGAAGCTTATAATGGGAACAATTCCCATATTTATCACTCTACTTGCAGCCTGGATGTTAACTCGCTCCTTACAACAGGTCCATCAAGCTTCTACCTTGTTTTAGCTTTATTTTTTAGCGTACACTATTTTAGATTATAATACAAACATTGATTTATGTCACGGACAGAGGTCAGTGTATGTGCATTTAGCTCCTCCTAGTGGACCGAGGTGGTATACTGCAGCCAAAATCCATCCAACATGTACAATGATACATGCACTGAAAATACTTTATTTTAAGTCTTACCTGTCCACAGACACCAGGGTTATTCAAATACACCTGATAGATCAGAGTTATTTAGGTTTAGTTTGGCTGTTTTTATTCAGGGAAGGCATAACTTCAAATAACAAATGAGCTTAATGGGTTAAAAAAAAGGGTTAATGAGAAAGTGGCCATTGGTAATTACAATGTGACTAGAACTTAGTAGAGGCGGGATTACTAATGATTGACATACACAAAATGCTTGAAGATATACAGCCAAACAAGGAATTGATTAAATGTATAAACATATTACTGAAAAAAGAAGAAAATTGGCCCCTTTGCGTTAAATGTGACCCCCTTATGGCCCTGATGTAGGACAAGCCTAGATCCCCCACCGACTGAAAGATTACAATGCAGTACATTTTCTCAAGTATTGTATTTTGAAGTGCTTTCTCTAGAACATTCCCATTTCTAACACTTTATATTTCCTCTGCGCTGGATGTGAAAGTCTGATCTGGCAGATTGTACTCCACCACATTTGACAGATTCTCACTATTAACACAAAAGAAGACTTGAAATCTCCAGATGAACAACTCAGAATGAAGAAATCAGCTGCTGGCATCTCAGAGTGGCGAGCAGACAGACGGGTTGGAGGCATCAGAGCCAAATCGTTTAAACTGTTTTCGCTGTTAGGACATGACCACAACACTTCAAGGCAAAAATATATATTTCCTGCCCCTTTATTACAATCTTAGATGCACAGAAAAACTCATTCCAAACGTTTTCCTCTTCACTGACATCCCTGTGAGCGCTTCAATGATTTTAATATCTGCCGCTCTAGCTAATGTCTACCTCCACAGTCGGGGCTTTTTCAGGTGGTAGTTCAGCTTTTAGACAATGAGTCCGCCTCTGATTGAAGTTGATTTATGATTATGTGCTGCTGCCATCTATCACTTTTAGTTATCACTTTATTGCTGAGATCTGAGGACATGGACCATTTGTTAGAATAAACCAGTGAGCCGTGGTGAAATATAAGTAAAAATTTGCCGTGGAATAATATCACATACTAGGTTATACGGCAAGTGCACTAAATTTACAGAGGAAACATAGGACTTTTTATTGCACTACTGTTATTTTCTACAACTTTTCTATCTGTCTATCTAGTGAGTAAATAAAAAGGCACTTCATCAAATTAAAATATAATATGTAGCGTTGCAGTAAATAACCAACCATTAATTAGTACAATTAAGTGAAATACCGAAGCTCCAACAAAAACTACAGAATAAAAGAAAATTGTATTATTATTATTATTATTATTGTTATTAACATATCCCTGAATAGGGGATATAATGGAATTTTCATTGCGGCTGACTATGTAAAAACGATGTCATGGATCATTTTCAAACTTTATACCCACATAGACTTTAGTGTGAGGAAGAACTGGATTGATTTTAGGAAAGGTTGGTTGCATATTCTCGCCACTAGGGGGCACATTTTTCTCCAAAATCACAGTTTTGGGGCCATAATCTCTCAACCGTTATTCCGATTTAGTCCCATTATGGTGCATTTGAATCAACTGGACGAGATCAATTTTGTGACTATATTTTACTTTAAATGTTCATTTTTTACTGAATAGGAGGAGTAATTTTGTTAGTAAAATCACAGTTTTTCCAGACAAAACTTTCTAACTGTTATCATACCATATCTACTCATGAAATCTAACCTGATTTGTCATATTTAACTGTAATTATTCATATTTCACCCACTAGGAGAGGACAGTTTTTGGCTTCTACCTCCCAACCATCCGTCCAATTGCTAACTAAATTTAGCTAAATAATGAGTCGAGAGAAGGAAGTCTGTCTTATTTTATGACTGAAATCAGAAGAGATAGTTAACAGTATTTATATTCATTACTTTATGGAATAGATAATTTGAGTCAATATGTACCGTTTGAGATTATTGATGAGTCACATTCAATTTGGATTTTAAAAACAGTTTTGCTTTTTTCTTCTTTAAAGGTAGGCAGTTGTTAAAGCAGCCCCCGTAAAAATGTGATGGAAACAGAGACTTAAGCTCTGGAAAGAGCTCCTCCTCAATAACGTTCCCTTTGAGCTCGACACCAACCTCTTCCTCTCGTCATCGGCTGAACCTCTGTCTGCGGCGCTGAGGAGGTCGCATGAATCTTACCCAGGAGTGTGATGATGCAGCCCAAAATAGCGAGGAGGGCGCCGGTGCTGAGGCCAGTCGCTGTGTAGGCCACCGCTCCACATGACAGGGCCACGCCATCAGAGTCGCAGTCGCACACGCGCACAGAGAGGGTGTTTGTGCTGCTGAGGGCGGGACTTCCACTGTCCACAATCAGCACCGGCAGACGATACATGGGCTGCTCCCGTCGCCTGAAACCGCTCCGCTTCGTCACTATGGAGGCGGTGTTGTCTGGAAAAACAGAGCATAAGCGTACATCGCTCAAACCAAGTCTGCGTTTGAAGCGTTCTGGCTTCTAAGAGATCAATCATCTCTACTCTGAAATGATTGCTGCGCACTGGTCGCACAGTTTGAAATCATTTTAAAGCATTACAAGCAGGAATGGCGACAGATGGCGTCATTAGCACGACTCATTATGTGACACGCTGCGGTGTCACTCCCTCATCTTGACCACCTGTTGGCTAATAACGGGTTTGATAGGAGGTGAAATCGTATATGAGAGCAAGATTATGAGGGAGAGCCGGAGAACAATATGCACCTCGTGAAAGGAAGCCAGCCCGTTTTCCGGTAGACTGAAACACACTTCAGAATTGGCAGTTACGAGTCTATGAAATGTAGATTTCACTTTCAAACACAGCTCCCTTGTTTTTCTGAGTGGCAGAGCTCTCTCTTTGCTTTTTTTCTCCCAGTCTCAGAAACCAGGTACAAATTCAAATATACTTGTGTTTTCTGTCACACGACACGTCAGTCAAACTGTTTGTGCTCTCTGGCGTCTAAATATTTTTGGAATGGGATTATTCTAATCTCTACGGTTTACAAAGTTGTTTTGTGAAAATGGACAGCTGGTTTTTGATTTGTTCTCTGACTGGAAATATTTCACCTCTTCCTGGTTCCTGTTACGTTTGTGTGTATTACAAGTTACATTTGTCACATTGTTGTACGTGATTTTTCTCAGTATGTCATTTATACTAGCTAAAAAGTTAGCGAATACAAACTGAACCTGTGTGAAAAAGTATTTGCCCCCCTTGATAGAAAAAAAGCCCAGAAAACTACCAATCTGCACCCTTTAATATCGTCAACAATTATTATTATTAACCTAAATGTTAAACTGTTTATTACAAACAGTTTTTAAACAGTGAAAAAGAAATCTGATAAAACTGATAAAAGGTCACGATAATTCTTTTTTGTATTTCATGGTAAACGATAATAATTTTTCTTTTTTTTAATAAGATTAGCGCTACCTTTTGGTGAAGCATATTCTTCGACTATTATTTTAAACCCTTGGAAGACTGTTTTTTGATTGTATAGAGTTACATGATGCTGTCAAATGCTTTAAGATGCCAAAAAAAACAAAAAAACAATAGGCATAGTTAATGCCTCCTCCCTGGTGTTCCTCAGGGCTCCATCTTTGATCCCTTACCCTTTAGCATATAAATGCTGCCACTGGGTCGTAGAATGAACCGGTTCAGTTGAGTGGCACACATTTTCAAATAAAGAAATAGAGACCCAAAATTTGGATCGACCAAACAGTTGAGCAGGACAAGAAAGCGTTAACTGCTGGTTGAAGCTGGACTGGACCCACCCAGACCTGATCGCAAACAGACCTGTTCAACCAAATCATCACTTAAATGGATCAGATTCAGGAGTTTGCTTGTAGGTCTCACTGATACCACATTGTGCCAAAATCAACAGAAATTCCAGAAGACATGAGCAATATGTCGATTGAAATACGTCGCTGTGGGACTCCACAGATCCACAGTGAGACACATCATCTACAAATGGAGAAGAACTGGAACAATAGTGAACCATCCCTGAAATTGCCGACCTTTCAACATTCCTCCTAGAGCGCGATAAAACATCATACAGAAAACATCATCTAAGGATCGGCAGGCCATCCCAATAAAGGTCAGAGTTCATGGCTTCACTATTCCAACACCAGTGATTTTGGCATTGGCTAACATTATGGGCTAATGAAATGATATATATATATATATATGTATAAATATATATATACAAATATATATATATACATGTATAAATCTTACCATGAAAGCTAACATGACAGCAATAATGCAGGTTTCCTAAAATGTTGAACTACTCCTTTACCTCAACCCCATTTACCAAACCCCTAATCTCTAATCCCTAAACAACAATTTGTAGAACGGCATCAGAATGAATTGATAAAAAAACATTTTTAACAAATCTTTTTCTACAGAATTCTAAAAATGTTCCAGTAAGTAGGTAAGTGAGTCAAAATTTTCATTTCAGATTCATTCCTCATTCTGAAGGCGTGTTTACACAGAATCTGTTTCAGCAGCAACCGTCTTCTACCCGAGTTGCTTGTAATCCGCTGATGCTGTTAGCTGAACTCTCACATGGCACCACCGGTTCCCCACTCACGTGGATTACTGTGGCACAACATCTGCTCACCAAGGTTTTAACAAAAAAACGCTCAAAGCGGCGCATTACGTTCCCGAAGCAGCAGGGATTAATGACAGCCACTGATGATGCACTCTGGCACTTTATAAACTACACGCATGTCTTCAGCAAGTATTCTGGGATCAGAACTCTTGAATGGTGGATTGTGGGACACATGGAGTATCTCAAGATGCCGGAAAAAGTTTGTTTTTTGAAAGAGAAATAGGAGCGAGGGCATTGTCATAGCAGAATTATGGTTTCACTCAACAGGGCTGGGGAATGCCAGGAGGCTCCAGTGACTCTCTGCTTCTTCTCCTGAGTGAGATTGTGGAGCAGATCGAGCCCAGATAAAGAGAGCTGGAGTGAGCAATAGCCAAAGTGTCAATTGCACTGCTGGAAGGCTCAATTGGAGAGGAAGTGAGGAAACAGACCATAGACCCAACCTGACAAACACATTCTGAGGACTCTGAAGACGCAGAGACTTTTTCTCAAAATCCCTCTCTGATGGCAGCTGCTGTCCTGAGTTTATCTGAAAACGGCGGCTCTGCCAGGAACATTACCATTAAAGATTTAGACCGGCTTCAGGGTTAACGCACACTTCATCCAGTTCAACTATCAAGACCTTTTCCGACCGCATAGAGCACAATTTAACACAAACTTATGAGCATTATGTTCAAAGAACGGAAGCATGATGAAAAAAGCTTGGGATAAAAAAATTATACGAAATGATAAAGCCTTGAATTAATTATTAAGAATTGCTTGTTATTAGATCTTCTTCTACTGGCAATAGTCAGGTTCCCACATGAACATCAGACCAGAGCGCAGACGCCTCCAATCGCCAAGTAATTAAAGATCCCCCTTTAATCCAGGATTTTTAAGATAAAAGAATGGACACAGATCAGCCATAACATTGTAACCACTGACAGGGAAAGTGAATTGCTTTCATTATCTGATTACAATGGCACCGGTGGGTGGGCTCCATCGGGCAGCAAGGGGACGTTTTGTACTCGAAGTTTATGTGTTGAAAGTAGAAAAAAATGGACGAGCTTAAAGATCTGAGGGAGTTTAACGATGGCTAAAACGAGTCGATGAGTTGACTGGTGAGCCGGCAGCAGGTTCAGGAGTGCTCAACGCTCTTTAATAGAAGTGGGGGGTGACAGTCAGCCTGTGTGTCTGTGCCCATGTGTCGTATCCCATTGATAAACTCAATACTAGAATAGAAGGATGTTCGAACACAGTGATGTTTCACTGTGTAAAAAAGGGGTGATACCTCATTCAGAAAATGAACCCACCCCAGATGGGATTCGAACCCACAATCCCTGGCTTAGGAGGCCAGTGCCTTATCCATTAGGCCACTGGGGCTGCATATGGGGGAGAGTGACCACAGAACAATCAGTCAAATGCCCACGCTGACCCCTGTCTGCTGCTGACAGCACCTACAATAGTCTCATCATTATCAGACCTGGACCCAGGAGCAATGAAAGAAGGAGGTCTGGTTGTGTGAACCTCTTTTTTCTTTTCACATCATGCGGACAATAGGATGCGTGGGAATCACTTAGCCCAGGGGGATTTAGTACCAGGATGCAGAAGGGGATAAAGACAACATGAGGGAGGCAGTGCGATGCTCTGGACTGGTACTAATGCTCTGACTCTTGGAGGCAAAAGGGAGGCCTTCACAATTTTAGTCAGGTGGTTATGATGTAAAAGCTGATTTGTGTGCATCTTATTGTTCTGCTGTTATGCCCCCCAAATATCATAAAGCACAATAAACCCTAATCCATTCTTTTTTTTTTCTCATCATGTTTCCTGTTAATTTTCAGAACAGCTTGAGAGGATTTCTGGAGGAGCTTTTCATGCAGCAGCGGCTCTCTAAATGCTACAGGACATTAAAAACTTCTGATTATGTTTGTAAATCTGCACGCCGCCGCTCTGTGACTCATTGATTCTTCTCTTTAGGCTCGCTTCAGTAACGCAGTTTACGATTAGCGAAGACCGAGTCGATACAGCGGCCGTAAACTTCATTTAAACATTTTTCACTGTAAATAATAGATGAATGAGGAAGAAGAAAAAAAAAAAAAAATAGCCCAAATCTATTGATTTAAATTTTTGTCGGAAAGTAATACCATTTCCTGTGATTAATTACAAAGCCCCGAGGAGGGATTACGATCACAAGCGGCCACTCATCGGAACGACAAGCAAAGGCCCGCAGGACAGTTTTTAAAATCACACTGCAGGTAAATAAGTCGCAGAAATATTAATCGAAGATTCAGATGAGTGCTTTTCTGGTCATTCGTGACAAGAGTGACCGCGGGGAGAAAAACGACGCTTTTGGGAGAGAAACTGGATAGAATAAATGGGGAGGGATGACTTTTTTCTAAAACATAAATTTGGCCATTGTGAAACTGAGTTTCTCACTCAGTTTCACAAACTCATGTTTTTTTTTTCCTTCTCCTGAATGATGAAACAAAATGACTAAAAGTAAAGACAAAACAGTTCTTCTTCTCTTTAAAACACCACTTCCACACTTTACGCAATCTTTACTGCAATATTCTGTCAGTTAAGCGTTTGTGTGGGAAGATAAACTGTAAAACCTCCGTTGGTGTGAACGCATATACGACAGTCTGTCTTTATTGTTGACTTGATGTTTTTAGGTTACCCCTTAATTTCCTGCTCAGCTGTTTGGTTGATCACATTTAAAAACAAGCTTTACCAAATGATTTGTCATTTCAAGGTAAATGTATATATTAAATTAATAATTGTCCCAAAGGAAAAAGAAAATAAATGATGTATTTTTTTTCTTGGTGAGGTTAATGAAATGTTTTTGAAATGATTCTTTATTGAATCAAGTCGCAGGTTATTTTGAAGCTTGTAGACAAATGAACTGCATTCTGTTCACTTCAGTCAACAAACAAACAAACAAAAAAATATTCTCAACGTCAAATCATACCGTGGCGTCAAAAATTAAATTTATCAATAGCCATGGTAAACGCCTCCTCCTCTGTGGCCCCTTTGACATGTGGCGTCCCCCAGGGCTCCATTCTTGGCCCCTTACTCTTTGGGTTACAGATACTGCTACAAGTTCATATAATAAACAGGTTCAGTCACATTTTTCCAATTAGAAATAGAGACTAAATGTCAAAATGGACATTAAAGGGTTAAAGCATCCATGAAGGCACCCTACCTCCTGCATCTTTCCATTTTCACTCTGTTCTACAGACGTTTGTGTTTTTCTTACTTCCTCATGTATTGAATTCATTATGACATCTGATCGATACGCCTTCTCGGCCTGAGGCCCTACAGATATTTGGGATTTCTTCTGCTTCTTTTAACTTCTTTTTTTTTACCCAACCATAAATACAACAATTAAAACATTTTATTTATTTTTTTATGACCACAGATAAACATGACATCACCTTTGTTATCTCGCAGAGTGAAGTTGAGGTTGCCGGCGACTGTCACAGCCAGGGAGAAATAAAAGCGGTGGCCGCTCAGAGGTTCATCCTTATCCACCGCGCTGATGGTCTGGATTACCTGAGGACAACAGGAAGAGCAGACAGAAAACAAACGTTGAACAATAGTTAGCCTGATGGTCTTTATCTGATGCCGGCGGCTGATTGGGTGTCAACTCAGGCCGTAAATTATTAAATGTGAGCGTCCTGGGAGAGCTGCAGCGTCGGTTTCACGGCGACAAGCCTCCGTGTCACTCCGGCCTTGATTCATAGGTAGAGGCCTACATTTCTGTTAGGCTAGGCGTGAACGTGTTTCTGATTTATTGAAAGGATTAGTTTTGTGATATCTGGCTGTGGTTTTGAGTCGTTTTTCTGTTGATGAAGTACAGTAAGTGCTTATTTGGCAAGAGCTTTAGGGATGAAGTGCTTCCTTTTCGAAAGGGAACGCTCAGAAGCAAATCTTCGTCAAGTTCTCTCATGCCTGTTCCCTAACACATAGTGTGTTTGTGTCTTAAGGGGATAATAAATATATACTTTTTAGGCACAAACAACAAAAAAATGCTTCATAACAGCCAAGATGCCTCATTATGAAAAATGAGGGTCTATATCAAAGTAGTTCTTTGCGTCTATTTGCGGTTATTCTTCTCAATTTTTCCACTAAAAATGCATTCCAGTTGCACATCTGTTTCCATGGGCACTAACCATATGTAAGAGCACAGAAATAAAGCATTTTATTTATAAATATGAGGTATTTTTAGCTATATAAAAGCCATAAACTTGTAAAATATGGGCACACGTCTCCTTGATGTCACCCACAGGCAATTGCCTCTCCTGGTGTCCACATGTTTGGAAAAAAGAAAAGCTGCAAAAGTGCCCTCTAGGATGCCTCCACGATAGATAAAACATGGTTAAGTACACCCTAGGGTGCTCTTCCGGTGGAGAAAATGTGATCAAATGCCCTCAGGGGGGCCTTTCCAGAGGACAAAACATGGCGAGGTCCAGCAGTTTTTAGGCAATCCTGCCCACGAGTAAATCAACCAATCAACAGACAAACAACCGGCGATGGCTGGATAAGGTGAATTCAGTCCATGTAGATCTACATCTGTTGTCGACTGTGTGATGGACCGACAGTGAAACAGTTGATCGGGCTGCCTTATTTATTTTTAAAGTGTTTCCTATACATTTACATATGCACAAGCCCGTTTCTGTCCAAACACACACTATGAAACAGGAAAGAAGAAGACACCAAAAGTATTTTGGTACAGTTAGGCAAACACTGTCGCTCTCGACAGCAAGGGTATATGCCTGAAAAGGCCCCAATCCCCTGCGCTGTACAAGCATTCACCCTGATTAAACTCCTCGTATTGAATGTGGCTAATTAATAATCTATAAGAGCCAAATCAAGGCAAAAAGGTTTTGATGTTGAATTTTCAAAAAATCAACAACGTTTTCTAACGATAAGCATAGGGAAAGGTTAGTTTAATGTAATTTTGATTCAATTCTGAAATTCTTTTGAATAAATTCTTTTAATTAGTATTATTTTCAATTTGACTTCGGCTCGGAGAATTCAACTCGGCTCGGAGAATTCAACTCGGCTCGGAGAATTCAACTCGGCTCGGAGAATTCAACTCGGCGGATTCGACTCGGCTCGGCGGGTGAGCTAAGTCGAATCCTCCAGCAAAAGCGCTCCGTTGCATTTTATTGTACTAAATATTATGTAGGATCCTCCAATTCTCAAAACACAAACTCAGTAACATATTAAAACGCAAAATCTATCTCAGGCCGCCCTATTTGAAGGAAATCAGGTCCCTCTCTAAGGAGAAAAAAAAAAAGCCTTTTTCTGAACAAACATAAAAATAAAATGCATTCAGCTGAAAGAACATCAAAAAATACCTAGCTATGAATATTATATATTACATTTATTCAAAGAGACACCACTAAATAACCCCTAAATTGTACCCACTGAACCTTTTAATGTGCGTGCACATAGAACCTCCTGATCAGTGAGTCCTGTGAAACTTAAAAACAGAAAATAAAATAGATGTTTTGCGCCACAAACCCACAAACAAACGCTACAAATGAATAATTGTGCCCGCAGGAACGACCCTGTGAAGGTTGGGTTCCGCGCCAAGGATGGTTCAGCAGGAGTTCAACCCAATTATCATAAAGGGTTAATGAATAATACACGTTTTGTTCGCACTACAATATCTAAAGCACACTTGCATGTTCGTGGTATTAACCACCATATAATGAGGTCAGTCCGCTGAACGCTGTCAGGCTGTTGCTGCCAAACGCACGTGTTGAGCGGTGAGGCGTTCCCACTTCATTATTAACAGCGAGGAAATGAGTCATGAGAAGATTTGGTGTAGCTGGGGGGCCTCGCAAGACGAGCATTCGTGTCCGCGAGTCAAACGAGGGCACGCTATTTGTTTCGTCACACTTTACTTTGTCTCCAAACCCACAACGAGAGAATCCCACTCCTTTTACTATACTGCGGGCGATGACACCTATAAATGATGAAGGGAATTAAATTACCACGTTAACTAATTATTTACACCCACCAGCATGAGATGCTTGGGTTATTTTATCTATATAAATGTAACATTTGAAAATCAAGCTACTTCTGAAGAGCACACACGCCACACAGGAGGAGCAGATCACACAAGGAGATCCTCATATGGACAAACGATAGCCGCCACCACGGCCATCAAAGTAGGTGTGACTGCAGCGGCGGCCTTAAAAATCGAGATGAAGCCCCCTGAACCCTTTGTCGGCAATCTAGAAACGCAACCCTGTCCAATCCAAGCGATTCTTAAAAGCAATTCACACTGAATTATCACATCTCCCAGCCCCGAATGACACATCTCACATCAAGGCGAAAAACAAACTCAAAAATAAACAAAGAAATAAATTAAGAAATAACAAGGGCGAGGGGGAAGACAAAAATAAATGGTCCATCAGTGCTGAGGCATGGATTATCAGTTGTCAGCTGTGATTAAATGCTGCTGGTTACAAGCTGTCAGGTATTAGGGGTTGGTGTAGGTGGTGAACGACATCCTGTCAATCATTAAGCCTGGCAGGCGGGGCGGAAGTGTATGAATATCTGACTCCGTTTCCAAACAGAAATTAAAATAGTTCCTCTTTCATCAGCAAATCGAATCACAAAACTCTGTTGGTGAAGCACCGGGGAAATTGATATGAGATGGAGAAATAAAAATAAAAAGAGGTTGTGTGCTCAAGTTCAAGCACATTTGGATATTTCTGTGTGCGCCGACGGAAGCGATGTGTGTGTCAGACCACATCAGTGGCAGGTAGACACAACAAACGCGCGGCGCGATGAACGTGCGACGCGTATCATGAAAGCTGTCATTGATTCCGGGATCATAATAACTCACAAGCCTCTCACTCTGTTATGGAAATTTCCCATCTGATAGATACCTATCTTTGTGCTTCCTACAGCGACACCTCCTATACACGGTTTGAACCCTTTGATGTCCTTTGAATATTGCAGATGGATTCGGAGCTTATCTCTAGGAAGCTTTCCATCCCTCACTGCAGAGAGGAAAGGACTGTAAATCATCCTTAAATCAAACACTTTGTAATGTATAATGCCTTTCATTAGGGCGGCTCTGATGCAAGGCGTCTCGCAGAACCTTTGGTGGGGAATTCTCTAATGGGTTGGGGAGCAGACAGGAGGAGAGAGGCTTGGATGTAGGCATAAATTCTTGCTGAGAGACATGAGCGGTTGCGGCAGACTGGTGCTTGTCGGGAAAGCGAGACAGAGGAGACCTATGAATCACGGAATTAAAGGTTTTTTGACTTTACACATGGCTGCATGTCAAATCAAAAAGGATAGAAAAGGGCAAAGGTGCTTCTATTTGTCACTAGACTGGAAGAGGATGAGTGCGAATCTGCAACCAGCAGAGATCTGCTGCTCATCCAGAGGTTTTGGTGTGACTGGCATCTAATTATATATGCATCATTTTAAACTACACTTATGCTGTCGTCCTCCACGGCAGGGGCAAATTACTGAAAAGTTCCAAAATCACCTGCGTTGTACAAGCAATCCCCCTGGAAAACCTCATATTAAATCTGAAACTCTGTTGAAACGTTCCGTAAAGTGAGTAAAATACGGACTATTAGAGTAAAATACAATATAGTCAATATAGATCTCCTCGAGTGGATTCACATGCACCAAATTTGGATTAAACTTTACCAATAGAAAGGAAATTATGTCTTTTCTAAAGAGCTCCCCCTAGTGAGTAAAATACGATTTACTAGAGAAAAATACGATATATACAAGATAGATCTCCTCGTGTCGACTGATACGCACCAAATCTGGACTAAACCGGACCAACGGTTGAGATATTAGGTCCCAAAAACTTTTGAAGATAAAGCTCCTCCTGGGCTTTCCTAAAAATCAATCCAGTTCTTTCTCGCACTAAAGTCTGCGTCTAAAAAAAAATTGAAAATGATCCATGAAAGAGTTTTTGAGATGTTGCACTTACACACAGGATCTGCGTCGGACGGAGATCCCTGCCTTCATTCATTTTTGGTAGCTTCTCACGCCGTTTAGGGTTTCGGGAGGTCGGGAGCCTATCCCAGGTCACATCCAGGTTAAGCTACCAGCTCACCCCTTGGCCAACAAACCACAGTTCACGCTCGCATTCACATTCACTTTGAGACGCTCAGCGGCCTCCTCTCTGCCGGAGAACCATTTCCAAATCCTGCTGTTGGTTTACAAAGCACTGACTGGTTTCAGGCCAACATTTAGCTCTGATCTGCTGCTCCGATAGGAACCATCCAGAACCCTCGGGTCATCTGGGGCTTGTCTATTTTTCTGTGCCTGGGGTCAGAGCTAAACATAGGGAAACAGCTTCCAATTTATAGGAGCAATCTCTGCTACGACCCGCTGTTCTTTTTAAATCAGAGTTGTCTGCCTTCCTGTTTGTCGCTGCCTTTTATTCAATCAGGTAATTACTCGGTTATTCCACTGCTATTACACTTTTTACTTGCCTCTCTTATCTCTTTTAATTTCTATTAAATAAATTAAACATAATTTCAAGGAGGGAAAGTCACATCGACTTTCCCTCCTAAGAGTGAATTTTGAGTCAACAATCCACTTGTACAGCATGATTTTGAAGTGTGGGAGGAAAGCTGGAGGATCCGGAGAAAAAGCACGCAGACATGGGGAGAACATGCGAACTCCACGCCTATGACCACGGAGAGGCGATTTTAAACCCCACATCTTCATGCTGGGAGGCAACTGGGCTACCCATTGCATGGAAGGAGCCAAAGAATGTCTAAGAAATGGAGCTTAAGTAGATAAGGCCTTGCCTGCTGAAAGACAATAATTGTTGCATTATGGGAAATGAAGGATCCAGTATTTTTAGAGCATTGGTACTTGTATTGATAAAAAGCCTTTTTCTCGTTTTTTTTTTATCTATTTGGGAAGTTCTTGTTGAAAATCTCTATAAGGTTAATCACACTGGTTGACAAAACCAATAAGAATAAATGTTGTGACAAAGTCTTTATTTGAATGTTTAAAAAAATGAAATGCAGGAAGGGAAACTGAAAGAAGCAGCTTAATGGACTAGAACTGTCTGCAGACTGGCGCAACAGAGGAGGTGACAGTGTCCCATGTGAAGTCATTTCACCTTAATTATCATTAACCGACGATAAAAGGTGACTGTAATTCTTTTAATGAAGTGATGAAGTGAGAATGCAGTATTTTTAGAACTTTCTTAGCATGTTAAATATGATATGCTTGTGCAGATATAGCAACAATAAACTACGTGCAATTTAATGATGAAGTGGAGTAATGGCGTAAAAAAAAAAGAATGATTCCACAATGAAGGGAATTTGTTGAAGTCTGAGCTTTGTGGATAGTTTTTCCTTCTCTTCTTCCCTTTCTGACAATTTCAATTATACTTCCTGTACTATGCTAATATCTAAACTGTTCAACCGATACTCCGCCCCTGATATGAGCTTCAACGATAACCAAAGAGACAACGTTTAATCCAAACACGACACTGAGTTGGTATTTTCTGACTCTTTTGTGATGTAGATGCTTCGTCTCCTCAGACGTCCCCCCACCTGAGGAGTGTTGGAGCCGAACCCACGCAGAATTAATGCTGACACACTGCCTGCAGCAATCTACAAGTAAAATCCTGCCGCTTACAGTTCTTACATAAAAATGCATAAAACTGCTGTTTAGCCTTTTGTTTCCTGTTTGTTGGTTGTTGAGAAGATCTGAGAACACAAACTTTTAGCATACAGCGGTTTTTCACGCAGTGATGACTTCATAGAAACGTAAAAGTACTTTATTTTGAATAAATAAAGGCATTTTAACAAATCTACTGTCTTATTTCCTCATATTACACAGATCATAGTAACTTTTAAAATAAATGTATTGGGTTTTATTCCAAATAACATGATTTATAGTTGTATAAGATAGATGTTGTATAAGATAGATGTACATCATAGATCATTAATATGTCAGAAAAATAAACCATTACTCTGATTTTTCACAATATATTCATTAAAAGGACACTTATATGGAAACCTAAAGACTTTCCCCAATACTTTGAAAGAAACTTTGCCTTTGTGTTTCTCTTCTATTTACCACATTTAAACAGATTTTCTTCTCCTATATCTAAGATTTTCACAGAAGAATTAAAACTCAAGTTTTGGGTAACTCGCTCTTGATGTATGAATCTGGAATTTAGCCGAGAGAGGGATCAGCCTTATTGGGACTATAGAGTTTTCTTGGTGCTGCAGACTCTGCTGAGTCTCACACATGCTCAGGGCATCAATTGGTATCAGCTGTTCTAATTAGCCGATCACATCTGTCCAATAACGGCGGCGCGCCTTCCTCATTAGGTAATCATCTTGCTGATTTGTTTTTACATTATGATTCTCTCCATTTCTTCTAGTTCCTCCATGCTAATACTTTGCTCGCCCTCCTCCTCTACATCTCCATTGAGTAATCATATATGCATCAGACTCATCACTCATCAGCCTCCACCACCAGTATCCAGTCTCCGGTAGGGGGGATATACCCGCCTCTGTTCGGGGCAGAGACCCTTCAATCACAGTCTTCCCAGAAGAGTCTGAGCACAGACTGAATATTTAACAAATGTCATTTGTTGTTATAAACGTTTATCTTTATTCATTCTGTGATTAGCAGAGGTGATAGAAAACACTTCTTCTTCTTCTGTGGTGTCGATGTTGGAAAGTTAAATCGACAACTACTGGCCTGCTTTAATACTACAGCAAATTCAGTCACTTTTGTATAAATGTGGATATTCTTTTAAAACCCAAAGACATTTTTTTCCATCTTCGTCTAGAACGCTGTGCAGAATGTGTCTTTTCTCTCCAGCGTGTGTCTTCATGGCCCTCCCAAACACCTGAAGAATGTTTAAAATGACCATAATTCGCTGTGACACCTGTGACACCCGCGCTCCCCTGAGAGCTTCTGCACTGCCTCAGACTCTCAATGCAGACACTAGCGGATGTGGCCTCAGTAATGAGGAAAGTAATGTCAGCTAATGTAGCATGGCCAGACTGAGACACTGAACGACTCGGAGAGATAATGACCTTGTAACCGCTTCTCCCCTCTTTTACTCCAGCAGAGTAAACACTGGGGTCGTACTTTAAAAATCTTTACTTCTCCAGGAAGTCAACTTACATTCTCCTAAAAGTGTGTTCCTCAGACGCGTGAGTCATGCGTTAAGATCACAGCAGCTTCAGGAGAGAGGGACAAAGAGTATAAATAAGCATGACATCCGACTGATGGTGACGAGACAGCTGTCATCAGTGGGGAGGAGCGGTGGGTGTTGACGGAGGGAATGGTGGTCCTGCAGTTTTCACAGCAATCAATCTGCGCTACCTTGCTGTGGCTTCCGATGACACCAGCGCACCAAACATCACCCACATGTGACACCCGTGGGTTCAGCAATGGATCAACATCATAACCTCACACATACCTCGCTGCTGTCAACACACACTCACACACACACAAAAATACACACAAAAACTAATTCTAGTCACTATGCGCCGGTAAACAAATCTCTCTCCTTCGCTCGCCTCAGCCCCTTCTCCAAGAGTCGTTTTGACCGGTTTGTTAGAACCCTGACATCTCGGACCTGCTGACGCCGGCGTGACCTCCCGGAGAGCGCTCAGGTTAAAGTTGGCCCGTCTTTTTATAGGGCAGACAGTATTCGCTAATATTTTCACGTCAACACGTTAGCATTTCTTTTCTCAGCCCCGTCCTGACGCAACACCTACGATAAACGGATCATTTCAGAGAATACTGGAGGTGTGAGGATTTTTGGCGGTTTGTGTGATTGATGTGACACTTCAGGCAGCAGCTACAAAAAAAAGTGGGGAGTGACGCCGTTTTGATCAGGGGAAGAAAAAAAATATATAAAAATGTTCCAGAGCAGGAGATTTTAAATATGGACACAGACAATGCTATTTTTTTGTCAGCATGTTTGAACCGTAATGCAAATACAGCATGTATGAGATAAGACAATATAAGATATGGTAAGATAAGTCAAGATAAGATAAGAAAATATTTTATTCATGCCACAGCAGGGAAAATTTAAACCTAAGCAAGTGAATATCTTATTTTAAAATAACATGAGACTATTCTTTGTATGAATAAAATAGAGCAGAACATGTTCAAATGATTAAATGTGCTAAATAAATATCACTGGGTCACTTCATGACCACGTGATGGGCAAAGTTTTCAACATATTCTCAAAGTCTAGCCTCTCCATCCTCGGCCCCTGGTATCATCAAACGTTTTAGAGAATCTAGCAAAATCTTTGCCTTCATAACAACGGCCATAAGACTTTACAAAAGCGATTGAGCCCCCCAGCCCTCGTTCATTAATCACGACTTGACTGGATGTTATATTTATGTGCGTTTCTTTGTGGGAGTTTTTATGTTGCTTTGTGCTGTTAGGATGGACGTGTGTCGCAGTTTTTTATTGACTTTTTATTGTTTGAATGTTTTTATTCATTGTTCTTGCATTTTATTTGTATCTTACTCTTTACATCTTGCGGCTGGGACGCGCTGAGTGCCCCCCTTGGGGGATTAATAAAGTGTTATTCTATCCTATTATAATTTTATGACTGTCCCATGTATAGCAAAAGGTAGTTATCAACAATTGGCAAACTGAAAATGAAATGAAGGGTTCGAAAGTCTCTAAAAATATAAAGAATATGCCGAACAAGAAAGTTCTACTCTCCACCGATACACGACAGTCCTTGAGGTAGACAGAAGTTAAGTAAAAAAAAAAGGCTCCCCCTGGTGAGCAAAATATGCAACATAACTTTCCCAAAAATCGATCCAGTTCTTCCTCACACTAAAATGTATGTGGGTATAGAGTTTGAAAATGATTTATGTAATAATTTTCGAGTTATCGCGTTAACACCAAGATCCTGCGGCGGCGGATGAGGTGATGATTCCATATTATTCCTTACTTTTCAGGCCTATAATAAGCCAAGGTGTTTCTTGTTTGGCACAAGGAGAATGTTTGGATCAAATTTATAATATTAGATCTGAAGTTTATTATCGTCTATTGGCACCAAAGCAAAACGGCACCAAATTTTATTTCATTTTAAATGCTGCGACAGACCATCACCGACATTTAATCATCACCAACATTTAATCATCTCTCGGATACGTCAAAGCCTCCCTCTTGGTAAAGTTTCGTGCAAGTCTGTTCTTTAGTTGCTCTGTAATCTTGCAAACGAGAGGACAAACAAGAGGAAGAGGAAACAAAACTTCCTTGGCCGAGGTAATGAAGAATCCAGTTATGTGAGGCACAGCTTCAGCTTTGTGTGTGGACTTGAACCTCTCCAGGACCCCTAAACTGCGCAAAAAAGATCATAGCAGACCCCTCTCACACCCGACATCATGGGTTTTAGACTCTTCCCGCTGGCAGGAGGCTGAGGTCTATCAGGACCAAAACCTCATGCCACAAAAACAGATTCTCTTCATCAGCTGCTTCTCTCCTAAACAGGGTGTAGGTCTGGCTTGACAAAGGTCATCATACACATGTTTGATGGCCTTGAAAAAGTATGTTATGTTCGCTGGTACCAGCTCCTGTTTGGAATTTAGCCACAAATCCGCAGCCACCCATCAGTCTGAAAGGCCTGCAGAAGAAAATTCACAAACCTGCCGATTCTCTAAAGATGTAAGGAGCTTCATCTATAATTCCGTGGTTTCTATTGTTCATGAAATATATACTACAAGTATTATTCAGAAGTGTAAGTCAAACCAATTTTTAAGTGTTCATATGGGAAGGAAGGAGTCTGATGTTTGTGTAAGATTCTGCACCTCAACTGCCGCCGTAAGCAAAACTCCACCCCCCCCCATGCTGTGTTGTTGCATCATATCTCTCTCTCCGCACCACATCTGCCATTCTAAAGCCGCTCCTCTGGATCACTAAACATTCATGATTCCTCGCAGGACGCTGGGCCTCCGCTGGGATGCTAACAGGAAAGCAAAGAGGGTCACGGGATCAGATTGGGGCCAATAGAAGTCCAGTCATGTATGTAATGCTTACAGTGAAGTGATTATACAACGTGACCCCACCCTCGACGCCTCTGCCCCCTACACACCGTCGTAATTTCAATTAATATTATGACAGAAGACAGACGCACCGATGATCCGTAACAAGTGGCATCTCTGGAGAGAGCCGTGCCATGAGACCGCCTTAATTAGGCCTCGAAAAACGTCAGGCTGTTCCATCTCTGTGCTCCTTTTTAATCCGTGCTACAGAGCCACAGAGTCAGCCCTGGCCCCGACTGGCAAATGTTATTATTTCATCTTTGTCGCTGCTGCGAATAAGCCCATGGGCGTGACAGCCAGTGGGTGGCCCAGGAATTTTAACAAAGCTTTACAGGCAAGCAGAGCCGTCAGCAGAGCCAACTGTTCAGCGCTGTGGCCGGACATACACTGCACAACAGGAGCATTTTAATTAATTAGGAATCAGGGGGTTGGTGGAGTTCACATCTGACAGGTTACGAGTCCAGCCAGTCCGTCTGCTAACAGACAGCCGACACCTCGTTGTAATTCAAACAGAGTTTAGCATTCAAATGTCAGCCTGGCTCCTTCTCTTTGCTGTCTATGTGTTTGGGTGTAGATTTCATCATGAATTTTCCACTTTACCTGCCTTAATTAATAGTCTGGAGATGCAGTCCCACTGGTGAAACCTCAGTGTGGCCTGAACCGAAGGCTAGACGTGAATGGGACTGAATGGAATTAGTGAAAACAAGCACTTCATTCACTCTAAGAATTGAAGGAGATGAAATAGAATGCAAACGAAACACTGGGATTTGCTTTTGGTTATTTCATGATATGCATTTGCATAGCATGTATTGATGCATTTTCTGTGGCCGCTTATTTTGTTCGGGGCTCGCGGTTGGATGGTTGGGCTGGGGGGCCGCCAGTTCATCACAGGACCAACACATACATCCACAACTATATAAATGTACGTGTGAAGTATGATAGACCTACTCAAGTCAACTCATATGCACCAGAACTGGAGTAAATCAGACCAACGGATAGAAAGCTGTGACAGAAAAACATTGATTCTCATTAAAAAACTGACCCTTGTGAGTAAAATATGATGCATACAAGACAGATATTCTCTAGTCGATTCATTTGCATCAAATTTAGACTAAATCGGACCAATGGCCGAGAAATCATGGGTACAAAATTCTAAAGATAAAGCTCCACCTAGTGTTGTAAATAAACAACCTTTTCCAAAATCAATCCAGTTCTTCCTCCTAGTAAGTTCTATGCGGATTAACATTTTTTAAAATGATCCACGTAATAGTTTCTGAATTATCGCGTTAACAAGAAGGATCTCTGACGGACACGGCGAGAGCGGCGCCAATGACGATTCCGTTATATTCCCGGACTTTTCATAGACATGAATTCACAATGTGAATGAATTTCCTCGGTCAAGAAAGTTCATATGAAGGAGGAGACTCTCGATGTAATGTTAAATGTAACTTTATGAAGGACAGACGGCACAGCAATATATGTGGAATATAATTTAATGCCACAACAATTCTGAAGGACAATTCCTGTTCTCTAAGTATTTAACTTCACACAAAGGATGCAATATGCTCACATAAGGTTATAGGATAACCTTATACTTTAAGGTTATACGTTAACCCTGAAGCAAAAGAAAACACTCTTCTATATCTTGATTACCATGTCAAATGTATATTATGCTTACTAAGGTCACATCATGTTGATGGAACACATAGTTTCCTCTATGATGGACAGTGTTTATCTGGGTTGTGGAGGACGGCAGGAGATGGAAGATTTCTAACCTTAGACCTTGGCTAAGATACGCAGACAATAAATGATAACATGTATGCAGATGGATGCTGTTTGTATTAATAAGGGAGCTTAAAGAAATAGACAGTGTACAATTCTTTCATATATTTCATCTCATATCCGTCTCATACAACCTCACTTGTGTCTCTGTTATATTTGATCATGTCATGAAAGCATGACTGAATACGACACGCATGTCATGCATTGTTTAATCATTTGGTATATAATGCTTTCATGATATGGATGTATATGATGTTTAGATAATGATCTCATTTCACAGGTCTAATATCGCTGCAGGAAAAAAAATATGCCATTCCAGGAGTCTGTCTCCAACTTTCTGCATCACAGTTGTGTTGAATATTAACAGTGATGTATAATCATGCTGCCAAGCTCACCTCTTGAAATCCAATTTATTATGGAGCACTAGGGCTATCAAGATCCTGAGATTTTAGGCGAATAATTGTCATTTAAATAATTAGGATTATTTGATTATCATAAATATTGTCCACTGCCAATAGTACCCACCATTAAGTGTTATTACACGGTAATAATACAGATACAACTTATTATTAAAAAAAGGTAATGGCTTATAGTTAGATTCTTGAGTAAGTCATAGTTTGGTATATTTGGTGGTGATTATTGATTATGTATCTGACAATTGATTAACATTTGAATAATTATGATAAATGATTTCATTATTGTCATCTGCCGATAGTATCCCACAATTAAGTGTAATTACATTGTAGTAACACATGATGAAGAGTCCATTATTTGCTCTGTTTCTAGTTAGATTCTTGGATGAAAGCTGCATTAGCATCCATTTTCCTGTTTTGGTTAAGGACCAGTATATTTGGCCAGTCAGTCAAAGCTTGGTGAATGTGACAGTGATCATTTAGAAGGGTTTGTTAGATTTTTTTATCAGCAGTTTTGACCGATACCTTTTTGATGCAAAATTGACGTATCACCTCCACCAAAATATCAAACTCTCCTTCCTCATTTCTCTTCAAACTAACACACATGCAACTTAATGATCCATTATGTCAATATACTTTTACTTTGTAGCACCTTGAGATTTGATCCAAATGTAAAGTATATTATAAATTAAATGTATTATTATTATTATTATTATATAGGCTCCTTAAAAATCTGTGGCGCTTAAAAGCTAATCAAGCTGAATCGGATGACATCATCAACTCTTGCCAGTAAAACGTTAGAAATTAATGTGGAAATAGTAACGAACATCAGTTTCATGCAGCAAAGTAAAGAATGGGGTCCTCCTGGGGACACTCATAACATTATGAGTAAGTACAGGAACAAGAGGAGGTGCATTTAACTAATATATTTACACCAAACATGCTAGTTATCTGAATAAGTGCAAGCTATCCAAATGCCTTTATCAAGGTATTTCTGCAAGCGAGAAGCAATTTCTCCAAAAAAACATCCATCTGATATAGAGTAATGGAAGCTGAAATGTTTCCACTCAGACCCTCCTTTAAAATGCAGAGAACGTCTCCACCATTAGCATGTTGAAACATGCACAGGTACTACATTAGAATTGTAATGCAGCGCATCTCCTCGTCGGGTGGAGGAGGCCTCCCCACACCAGCAGCTTTAAAAGCGGAGTATAGCTGCCAGCTACACCTAAGGGGGACCTCAGAGCTCAGCTATCACTGGCATTGAGTAAGCAATCTGTCTGCTGCAGCTGAGTAATTACACATTTGCTGTACCTTTTCCTGCTGATGATGCTGTCACGGGTCAAAGCTGTTGCTAAGTCCTGAGGGTCTGTTTGATTGTTGGGGGGGGTGACTCTATTGCAGCAGCGTCATCGCCTCTGTGACATTATTTATCCGACGCTAGCGGGAAGAGCTGAAAAAATTATGCATTGACTTTAGAAGCCAGACATTATTGATGGGTGATTGACAGATTCTGGGTTTGCTCTAAATTTGATATCATAGGGCAACAATTATCTCAGGACGAGCAGCATCATTAACAAATAATGGTTCAGCTTCAGTTGAATGCATTCTTCAGTAATGATGCCTTCTGAAATTATTATTCCAGCAAATACTCTGCACCCTTATTGATTAAATTTATATCTGAAAACATCAAAAAACACCCAAAGGAAGGTTTAATATTATGTACAAGATCAATTTCTTTTCATTTCTTTTCTTCTTTTTTTTTTTCCAATTTATGAGCAAACTAAATAAATAAGAGAAAAAATGAAAACACTTTGAAGAACCACCAAGCCGCATTCTGGAAGACCGCCACTCAACTCACCGCTCTTTTTCCTCCGGTCAAACATTATAAAACAGATAAAGGAATATTAAACCACTTTCATTATGTTTAATAATGGATAAAAACGGAACAGAACTGTGGTTGCGGTGTTTACACTATTAACATTGACTGCAGTGTGCTTAAAGGAGTAGTTCACCCAAAAGTAAAACTCAAGTTGTGACTTGGGTTGAGTGTTAAAACCGGTTTAAACCGGTGCAAAGGAATACATAGTGCTTCATGTTTCAGGATAACCTGTGTCTTTGGAAATGTTTACACTGGGTTACTTTCAGATTTGGAATGGATGTAAGGCCAACGTGATTCCTGTTTGTTCGAAAATATGTAAATTCCTGCAAAAAAATTAAAATGCTAGATTTTTTTTACGGTACTTAACTCAGAGTTTGGTCATATTCTGGTCAAAGAAGTTCTCCAAAGTCTGAACTCTGAATATTTAAAATATTAAGTAGATGATGATTTTCCTCCATCTTTTGTGCATGCAATGACTAAATAGGATTGTTTTTTTTGCAATATATTACAATATGTATCACAATATAATATCGCAATATATTACAACATGATTTTTCTCCCTAGTCATTTCCAACTTTACCTCATGTTGATGAAAAGTCTTTATTGAAGTATCGTTCAATGCCAATAGTAAAACACCACTGACTGTAATAACTGTAATAATACAGATACAACTGAAGAAGAGTCAGCTATTTTTGGTCTTTATCATAAGCTCCTTTAGTAAAAGCTGCGATAACAGCCAATTTCCTGTCTATGTCAAAGTTTGGTGAATTTTGGTGGAGGTAATGGATTATGTAGCTTAGCCCCAATTAATCATCATTCAAATAATAACATTAATGATTTAATTATCTTCCTATGCAAATTTTATCCCACCATTAAGTGTTATAACAATGTAATAATACAGATACAACTCATGCTCAAAGTTTCGCGATTTTGGTGGTGATTATTGATTATGTAGCTGACCGTTAACTATTATCTAAATAATTATGATTAATGACTTAATTATCATCCTCTGCCAATAGTATCCAATCATTGAGTGTAATTACAGTGTAATAAAGTGGGTTTTGTTTTTTTATTGCCTTTTTTTGGTTAAATCAAAGCATAAAAATCACAATTGTTATTGTTATTTTTCATGTCGATGGAGCGCCTTTGTTCATGAAACATTTCCGAAGCTTCAGGGCGGGGCTGGTCTTGCAGTATTCTCACACACAGGTGAAAAAGATGGTGGGCTAGTTTTAGAATATAGGAAACAAACAACACCAGAAACTCACCTATTTCAGTTCCTGAGAATAGCGCTACATAGTGGTCAAGCATAAAGAAAATAAATAAATGCAACCATAAAATATAGTCCTCCATTTGTTGAGAATGAAATCATTTGCTATTTCAGTCCGCCCTCCGTGACCGCGGTGACAAACAGCTGCAAAATACGAATGCAAATAACATATTTAAGAGGGCCTAATAGCTATTTCTAATACAATGCATCATGCTGATCAATTGTTGGTTTTCAGGTCTACACGCCTCCTTTACCCTCTACCTCTGATTGTATTTTCCAAATGCCAAGAGCAGACGAATCGCCGCCGCAGACACAGAAGTCATTTAGCAACAATGAGGCCAAATGCTAAACAGGGGGAATGTGAAGCATGGCTACGGCTTCTTTTTTACTCCTTCGCCTGGATCAAATCCTCAAACCACAGAAATCTCCCAGGGTCCTTCTCTCGCTTGATATTTCAATGCACTTTCCACTCTGCTGCCCTCGCCGTGATTGTCTAATTACACCGGTCTTCATAGCAGAAATTCCTACCACATCAGAGCACTCCATCCCAGCTTGAGATACGGCATTACGCTATGATGGTATTGTCAATTAAGACCACAGACGGGCTTCAGGATCGTCATTAATTCAGCCTGCTCTGACAGTATGGAATGAAAGAAACATCTCTAATGAACAATAACACCTACAATACGTGCTTCTGAATTTCAAGGATGTGCCTCATACTAATGATGGTGTCTCCCTGTAATGACCTCGAGCTGTGTGCGCAAAGCAGACCAGGGCCCGGTAACAAGAAGGGGGGGTTAAGGGCTTTGAATGTCAGCGGCTTGTTTTTGTGAGTCTAACTTAAAGCGAGTGGAGGGAAGAAAGGAAGGTTCAGCTGGAGCCTGAACCCGGTCTTACCTGTCCTGGCATGGTGTTTTCACAGAGGAGAGTTTCATAGTCTATGGCGAAGACCGGGGCGTTATCATTAATGTCCAGCACCGTGATGAGAGAGAAGCCTTTTCCAATCTGGGTCGGGTCCTCTGAAAGAGAAGAGAGGGAGAGGAGGGTTGCCCTCATCATGTCGCAGCATTCGGCAAACTTTGCTTGAAACCATTAAATTCTGCCTTGACTTAGCAATTTGGAGAAATTATGGAATATTGATTTTAACGATGTGTTTTAATTAATCACAGAGGAGGAGAGAAGACGGGGGGAAAAAAAAAAGAAGTGCTGCTGTAATGAAACAGCTAGCGTTCTTTCAACTGCGGAAGCCTTTTGCTTACCCCCACTGCTTTGGATCAGCCAAAGAGATTATGCTCGGTGGGGTCTCTTAGCCGGGGAAGGCTACGTGGGCCGACAAGCCATCTTACACAGTGGGGCTTCACGCTCGTGTCCGCCTGACACACTCGGATGGCTAAATGGCTGCATCTAAGTGCAAGATGATGATTCGGCCTGGCGTCAACGCCATGCCGGTCAGCGGTGACGCGCTGACATTCAGGAAGAGCTGATTTGACGGTGATAAAAAGGACACACGGAGCCTGGAGCCACGGACTTCTTGTCGTCGGTGTGGTCCGGGCGGAACGGATGAAATGTGAATGACTGGAGCTCAAATGCACAGTGTCCCTGAACTGTCCAGCTATAAAGAAAGCCATTTTTCATAAATACTGTCATGAGGCACAGGGGGCAGTGGATTCTGTTGCCAGTCAGTGAACTCCGAGATGTTTTCAGCCGGAAACAGCAGCCGAGTGTCAGTGTGTGTCAGTAGCCACTACCTCATGCATGAAGGACTGTTGTGACATTTCATGTGGCTTTTGTTATACGCTGCCCTCGCCTTTGTTGCTATATCAGGCAAGTGCTCACACGCGGGAATAAACCCAGGTCTGCATCTCAGTGCTGCAGGATGCAAATAAAAATAAAACAAACATATTTGAAGCAGAAAGTGATAAAAGGTTTCTTTTTTTAAAGAATGAATGCCCTTTTTCACACCTTGTTCGGTCTGGAGATGGGAAAGCAGAGGAGCTGGGACGCCGATGGGCTGATTGTCTTTTTTAACTTGCACTGATGTGACGCGGCTTTCTTGGGAGCTCCTTGCTGGTGACTGCGGTCCACTGGGTTCACATGACGGCAGTCAAATGATAGAAATGGCGGAGGGAAAAAAAGCAACCCGAGGAGAGCTGAGCTAAAAAGCAGATGGCAATTCTTCACATCAAATTAACATAGATCACCCGTGGGTGTGATAACCCACCCTTAGTCAGCATCTCGTCCCCACGGTTCAGGGACGCATCGGGGTCAAATCGACTGTCCTGTCCGTGAATTAACATTCTCTGACAGCCTACAACAACCACAGCGACTGCACTGTCCACACAACACAAGGTTAGAGGACATTCTGGGGAGGACAACAGGAAGAAGAGGATTCCTCTATCTCACGATGAGTCTTCACTAAAGCCATGTAGCAGATTTATGATTTGAAATTTGTACATTTTGGAACAATAGAGTTAGCCTAGTCTTGTCATTTCTAGACTTCAACGTTGCTGGCTGATTTTATAAGCTGTAGCTAGCAATGTAATTAAAATTTAGCTCTGGCAAACGTTCAGTAAAACATTCTTTTCACCTTTAACCTTCAGTCACTTTCAAACTTTTCAGACCTGCTCATCACCTAATGACATGCTGTAACACCTTCGTCATTATCTAATAATGTTTGGAAAAACTCCCTTCATTCATCTCAGTCATCCATTGGTCTCGTATAACTTGCTGCTGCTCAGGGCAGATCTCCTCATTTTTTATTCAGTGCTGTTCTATAACTAGTTTAAAACCAGAATCCTCTACATTAATATTTGATAGATTTTTGGCTTAGCATGTTTTGAGAAAAAATACTCTCAGTTGACAAGTTATATGATACTGTTTAGTTAGACCTAATGTGTTTTAATTCTTCCTCTTGCTCCACGGCCCTTTTGACTGGCGTTTTGCCCCGGGGATCCATAATTGGCCCGTTACCCTGTATCATGTAAATGCTGCCGCTGGGTCATATTATAAACAAGTTCAATCACATCTTTCAGGAAGTACTAGTGACTCGAAATGTTCTCAACCAAAAAGCGTAGCAGGGCATGAAAGGGGTTTAAAAATTGAAAAGGCTAAAACTGAATGAGGGCATGAACGTTAGCATCCTCACAAATTCATGACTCCTGGAACTCATGGAAATAAACACACAGATTTAAAATCTAGTGTTGGGCTAATTCGTTGGTTATGAAAAGATACTCATAACCTATAATTCTTCCTCATGTTCAAGAGAAAGTTCCCTTTCAAGGTGAGGAGTGTAACTTATCTTTTTTGGTTGTGGACTAAATGATGTATGTAACAAAGGTGTTGCTTTTGTTTAACTTTTGCTAAATGCAATTAAGCTGATGACGTTAACAATTGTCTATAGCATCTATGAGTTTAGAGAGATGCCAGAGAAATACTAGATTTAAACCAACCTAGTTTAAAATAAACTTATTATGCATAATAATACTTTATTTATATAATAACTTGAGAAAAAAACAACAACAATGTCACAAAGTGGTTTAAAATAAAACTTGACACAAATAGAATAATGGAACCATGTGAAAATATGGATGATTAAAAACAAAGGATTATGAATTGAATACAATAAAACAACAGGACAAATAACAACACAACATTAAAAATCTAAGATAAAACCAGGACAAAAAGATTAAAACAAATATTCAAAGGCTACAAAGCTCAGGTAAAATAAGGAAAATCCTTCCACCATTAGCAGGTTTTAAGACGAGACTTGACGAGGTTCTAAAAACACTGACTTTGAGAACCTGATTTCCTCAGGCAGGTCGTTCCAGAGCCTTGGGGCCCTGATGGCAAAGACTCCTCTGTCCCCTACAGCCTAGCCTAGAAGACCTCAAACTAAGCAACGGATAATAAAGGATTCAAAAATCTGACTAGGTCATTAAGAGCCTCAAAAATAATGAGCATATGAAACAAACCCTTCATATGCTGAGACTCAATCTTACAGCAACTTCAAAACATCCATCCATTTTCTGTGACTTCTTATCCTCAAGGTCACGGAGGGACTGGAGCCCATCCAAGAGCTGACGCCGGGGAGAGGCGGGGTTCCCCCTGGACAAGTCACAAACTCAAAGCCGACACACAGAGAACGACCGTTCACTGTCATCCTCACCTACGGGCAGTGGACACAAATTCAGCTTTATTGCGTGTTTTGGACCACGGGAGGAAGCCTGAGTAACCGGAGGGAACCCACACAAACATGGAGGAATGGCACATCTAATGGTGATGGGTGCCCAGAGGAGGGGTTAAGGAGTCAGTGTGAATGGTGTAGAAGACTTGAGAGGGCATGTTTTGAGCGAACTTACGGCTCTCAATGGCAAAGATGGTGAGGTTATGGACGGAGTTGGCTTCCCGGTCTAGAGGCTTGGCCGTGCTGATGACCCCACTTAGAGCGTCCACATTAAAAAAGCGCTCCAAGTCTGTGTTTCTGTCGATGGAGTACCTGCAGAACAACACAGAACAGGTATACTTTTTTTTTTGAATTGCTTTTGGACGGTGATATCGATTTGACATTTTACTTGTAAGAAAAGACTATTGTGCTTTTCTTCCATCAAGCTAGGCAACAATCACGCGGGAGATTTCCAATAGATACGGAGAGATCTCAATCAAACCTACAGTTGCGTTCTCGCTTTAACACGTGAGATGTTCAATCTAAAACAGGAACATAATTAACACAAGTCCAGAGATTTCTGTGTGTTCGGAAACGCAGCTCAAACTTATTGCGGGAGTGAAACAAAAACCTATTAACTTCTGATAAAAAGGGAAGGCTGTCCCACAGCACACAACACAGATCAAACCCTTTCAATAGACAGACACTCATATTTCTAGAGAAAATTACAACTTCAATTAGCCTACATCCAAAGGGTATTATTGCAATGTAATTCGACTCTTGTGGCTGCATTAGTTCCACAATAATTTTAATTTCAACAGATGTAGTGAAATATATTGCATACACTGATAACAGTCACAGGGGCAAAAGGAGGCAATTTA
The DNA here is from genome assembly GCA_009660295.1 of Lophius piscatorius. NCBI lineage: Eukaryota > Metazoa > Chordata > Actinopteri > Lophiiformes > Lophiidae > Lophius > Lophius piscatorius. The sequence goes on from VRLP01000730.1 coordinate 110,685, forward strand.
CAGCTACAATGGTGGGTTAATTTGATTTTATGATTAAGATTACTAACGAGCCGAACACACCAAGCATGAATACCATGCAATATTCATTCAATTAATGCATAATAGGTGGAGCTCTCCGGAGTGACAGCGCGCAGATTGGCAACGCCAGCGCTTGTTTTTGAGACATAAATGCCATGGCGAGTGCTGAGCCCTGACCCTCCTGCAGTAATGCCCTTCTCCTCCCCAATATGGCATTTCAGTTTTTGCAAATGCTGCACTCCCGGGCGCTCCCACCATCTGGTCGCGTCTCGCAACAGACGCACAGGGACATTTTGAGGGTCTACAGATTATGGACAATGTGGAGGAGATGAATGGATCAACCCATTTATGAACAAAATAGGCTTTAATTGATTAAGAGGATGGATTTAGGTACATTGCTGGGATTATTTAACTAGAGGTGCATCAATTGCAATTTTCTTTCTCCACCAATTTTTATAAAGTCTGACCGGCCGATTTTTGGCCGATTCCAACTATGGCTGATTCCAATATTTTTTCTTAAAAGTTTTAAAATCATAAGGCTTTATAAGCCTTGTTCAGTCCATTATATGTTACATGTTGGCTTTGTTCAGGGGCTTCAAGGGCTTCTGGCTCACACTGTGCTGTTGCTAGCTTTAGCCACTTTGCCAAATTTAGCTTCATGACACACTGTCTGATTAAGTTCGTTGTGCCGTATTCAAGGTTCCGCTGCAGCTTCTTTCGTCATTATGTTTATAGACCATAATGACAGCATAGATACATACAGGGCTCCTGGCAGGCTGTGAACTCTCGCTAGCTTAAGACACTCTACTAACGTTAGCCACTCTGCTAAAATTGGCTTCTTCAAGCTTGGTATGTTCTTTGAGTTGATAACATTTGAAGTGTCTGAATAAGTTTGTAGTGCCGAACGTTCCTCCACAGTTTATTTTGTATACTTATGTAAAAAAATGCGAGCTTTTTGTTTTCTGGTGTTCTTGTGAGATGTTTGGAGCCGTGGTGGCTCTTGCTTGATGTGGGAGTATGGCGCATGCGTGTAACCGGCACTGAATCAACCTCAGCCGAGACTGAACGGCAAACTTCAAATTTCATCAAATGGTCAATGCATCCTTCTCGGTGGCCCCTTTGATCTGTGTTGTCCCTCAAGGCTCCATCCTTGGACCCTTACCCTTTTAAAACATCCATCCGGCCACTGGGTCATGTTATAAACAGGATCAGTCAAGCGCCACATACTTTTCAATAAGAAATAACTCAAATGGTTCTCAACCAAATCAGCTGAGCAGGACATTAAAGGAGTTTTTTCACATTCATGAGTTGAAGAGTGGCAGAAGGAGAGATATATCACCAGTAGAATTGGCTTCTACAAATCATTAGTACCTGATGGCATTGTTGGAAGTGTCCGGATCATGTGCAGAGACTCTCCCGATTGAAGTACCCATTTTGGCGTCTTCTGAAACAACCATCTTGCTGAGCGTGGTGGAGAAGACAGGTGGCTCATTCACATCCTCCACTATCACCTTGACAGATGCTGTGTCGCTATAAGGGCCCAGACTCAAGAAGCTGGAGTCAATATTTCTGTTGGTGGCTTCGATTTTTAGAGTAAAGCTGCTCTTTGTTTCAAAGTCAAGAGGCTGCGGGAGACAGACAGGAAGACTACATCAACACATGTGAGAGATTTTCTTCTGCTCGCCAAAATAGGAGATGTAGGGCTTCAAAATGTGTCAAAAATATTCAGTTCTTTACTTAAAAGCCGACACCGCTACGGTGACAGCTACAGAGTCAGCAAAGGGTAAAAGGGCGTTAGTATTCCTAAATCTTTTATACAGTGCTGACAATTTGATCCCGATTAAAGATGTTGAATCTAAGGATTATAGTTAATTTGTGATGAGAAAGCAATTGTACCGATTGTTTGAGCTACACATCACGGTTTAACACAATCTGAATGGAACGGTTTTTGAAACACTTGACTTTTGACCACGTCATTGCAACATACACCAATCAGCCATAACATTATAACAAGTGATGTTTCAAAAGCTACCACTGGGTGGGGTTGTGGGTAGCAAGCTTAAAAGAAACTGACATGGTTAAAAGTTTGTCTTATTGAACATTATGACATTAAAACTTTATAATTTTACCAGTCATATGTGAAGCCGACAAAATTGATTCCCCTGTCACATGTTTCAGGAACCAGGGGAAAAGATTGATGGCAACTAATTAGTCAAGCACTAAACGTCTGTTGTACAAGAAGAAACAATGGAAACCGAAATCATAAAACCATTAAGGGCTGGATTCTAAACAACACCAAAAATAAAAGTGAAAATCTCAAATCACTGACTGATCCAACTCCAGTGAATTTCATCACAACAACTCATAGTGTGACCCAGGAGTGTGTCTGAGCCCCACATGGCAAAGGGACCTCCTGAAAACATCTGGGCATGCTCCTGATGAGATGGAGGATGGTGTCCTGGGGGATCTCCTCACAGGCCTGGATCAGGGCTCCTGGACAGTCTGTGGTCAGTGGTGGTGGCGTCTGATGCAGCGATACATAACGTCTCAGAGGTTCTCAGGTGGATTCAGGTTCTTGGAACATGAAGACCAATCAATGGAATCAATATCTTCATCCTACAGGAACTGCCTAAACACTCTGACCAAATGAGGCCGGGCATTATCCTGGACCATGAGGAACACAGGGTCCACTGGATCAGTGTAAGGTCTGATAGTGGGTCTGAGTTTCACCCTGGTACCTAACAATAGTCAGGGTACCCTTGGCTAGCCCGTGGAGGTCTGTGAGACCATCTCCCCAGACCATCACTGACCCACCACCAAACCGGTCCTGCTGGATGATGATGCAGCAGCATTACATTCTCCCCACCGTCTCCAGACTTTGAACCTGTTCTCATCTGTGAAGAGAACGGGGCAGCAATGGAGAACCTGCCAATTCTGCTGTTCTCTTCTGAACACCAAGTGAGCTCCACGGTGCTGGGCTGTGAGCACCATTCCCAGTAGAGGCATCGGGCCCTTATGCCACGCTAATGCAGTCTTTTGCTGACAGTTTTGTCAGAAACATCACACCAGCAGCCCACTGGAGGTCATTTTGTAGGGATCTGGCTGGCTTTTCGGGGATGGAACCTTGCTGTTGTTGCGTTGCTGTTTCACAGGGTGGTTTTCAACACTTGTACTGAAATGAAAGATCTGAATATTTTTTCCACCAGTACTCCCCAATGGTGCTCCTACGCCATATAACAGAGCCAATGCATGCAATTCTGAACAAAGCAAGCAGTGCATAATAGGCATAAGTATTTGAGCAACTTTGACGAGGGCAACATTGAGATGGGTAGTTGACTGGGTTAGAGCATTGCTAAAAATGCAGGTCTTGCTGGATGTTCCCGGTAGAAAAGCTAGTAATAGAAAGGTGCCTAAACACAAAGAGCATCACAGAGCAGCTTCAATGTTAAAGAGTGACATACACCAGATTTGGCACGTGGTTTAATGTTATGGCTGGTCGGCGTAAAATCTAGGAACATTGATTTCACTCCATCTTGGTCAATGACTGTCTTCATTGTAGTAATTGTCAGAGTTTGGTGCCACACAAAGAGAGACCGGCGCTGTAGCGGCGCTCTGTTCTGCAGCAGAGAACTGTCATATTCTTCTGGCCTGATGAGACCATTTCTAATCCTCTATGAAGTTCTGAAATGTGAAGCATGAGCCATGGGCTCACGTGCATTTAAAAAAATCAGCCAACAATGCGTAACAAATTTCCTGCCAAAATGAATAAGTGACTCTGCTTTATCCATTTACGTAGTTGGATATAAATTAGAATATTTATGGCGTCTCCTTTCCGACGGCGGAGTGTTAGAACGTCTCCCCGCGCTCCTAAAGTATATATGTGAGACGCTGTGCCTCGTATGAGCCTGGAATATTCACTTCTGCTTAATCAAAGGTGCTGGAAAACGTGCTGATTTTTCATCTGTTATAATCACTTATTCCCAACCTGTTCTCAAAAGAGTGAGGTGATTAGAGAGGAGAGAATTAAATTAGGAGAGGTAATAAAAAAACATGTGCTGCCTGGTACTTCATAAAATAGATTAGAACAACTGCTTTGTCCACCTTTGGATTCACGAGACACAATAAAAACACTTCTCTCCAATCCTTACATGTGTGCCACGGTAAATAGAGCACATATAAAGTATAGTAGATAAGATATATAATATTATTATTACAGATAAAAGAGTGCATTAATGCAGGTCGTTAACAGAAGTTATAGCACGAGGAATAAAGATCCTTTACAGATCTTTACTTTGGACGGGGAACGCGTTAACATCTTTTTGAGAGGAGCGATACATTCTGTTCACTAAGATGCTCATTCCAACTACAACAATCCCAGAAAGCACTATAAACAAGCAAAAATTATATTATAGGTATATTAACTTCCCCCACCGCTGCGTTTTTTCCCATTCTCATACACACACATGTATATTTACATATGTACAACATATCATTTTTTGGACAGAAAAAATGTAGGCTGAAGCTGCATCTTATTATGCCTTACCCTTTTTCACATATCAGATTCTGTAACAGTTGTTCTCTGACATCATCAAAATCACAAACTGTGAGAAATTGATTTAAAAAAAAAAAAAAAACAGAAAGAGATTGGCATCGCAATGCCTTCTTCCATATTTATAAGAATATACATACACGTAAGTGTGTACTTTTGTACTTACATACATATTGGAAGTCTAAGCAAGGGTTCTATATTTTTCATCGTATACGTTCGGTTCTACATCAAATAAAGGCTAAATGATGCATTTAGTTGGGGACTGTTTACAGCTGAGGATTAAAGGTTACCTTTTAAACAGATTTATTCACAGCTGGTTTTTGTGACAACAGCCCTACGCTTTAATCATTTACTGTAAAATTGGAGAACCTTGAGCTCGAAGATGAATTCACTCCTCAAGATTTATTCACACATCTGAACTACGGAACTGTACTTGCACGTAAGCTTCTGGAAATGCAAATTGCAAAAGTACTTACAGATAAAAAAAAACAATGAATTAATGGTGCACGCATAGTCTGGCAGTGTTTCCTGTAATCTCCGGTTATATGTAACTAATTAACAACAGCACAGACTGTTCCTAACGTAATGAGGAAATGTTATTCATCAAGGAGTAAACATGTTGATGCAGAGCATATCAGTAAAAATATGGCCTGACAGGACACCCAAAATGTCATGGAAAGTGTTTTCACACAGCTAAATACTTTATATTTCTTCAGCATTAAGTCATCATGTTGGAGATACTCGTCATATTTGAGTTGGGTCAACATGATTATATCCTCGGATTATTATGGAATCGCTCAGTCGTATTATTACCATAACTCATAAACTATTTTGCGGATCATTTTCAGTCCCCACTTTTATACTCACATGGATCTCAGTGCGAGGAAGAACTGGATTGATTTTGGCAAAACAATCTCATCAGCGGGGAAAATGTTGCAAATCTCTCTGGATTCCAGGGGGTGATATGCAGAACTTTTTTAACCGTACCTTCAGAAGGACCAGCAGCCCGTCTTGTGTGTCCTCATCTGTTGTTATGTTGAACATGCCCGGCCCGTCGCTGTCCATAATCCTGTAGTCCATCTCTGCGTTGGAGCCTATATCGGCATCAGCGGCTTTGATTTTGGCCACCACAGATTGCACCGGCAGCGTCTCCAGCACCGTGTACTGATAGTTCTCTGGAGAAATGAAGGGCAGAAGAGGATGCTTGTAATGAGTTTTCCTATTTCACCACCGACTCACCTTCAAGCAGTTCGGCTTCTGCTGCGCCTCCTCGTCTTTCATTCCGCTGTGTGGCTCCTCAATACATTCACATTCACATTACATAACAGACTGACAGACAGCAGCAGTGGGATAAAATACTTCACACCGCAGAATAAAGAGAAGAATTTGTCTTCACATTTCTCCAGGTTCTGCAGCTGCCTCATCTACCTACTTTCTCCTGGAGCAGAAAAAGGGAAACTTGGAGGAGGAAAAAAACATAGATCCCATTGCTACCTCTTACTGGATGAAACGTCCACATGAAGATTCTATTACTCCAAAATTCTCCATTGTAATCCTTCTGCTTTTTGTGACCCTTCAGATTTAAAGCACTCTTATAGGAATAAAGAAAGGGAATCATATTTATAATCATAATCTCTCCAATCACCGTGGCGGAGCTCATTACCAGACCTTTCTGTGTTCCTAACGGTGTCTCCCTCAGCCACTGTCTAAATGCTAATCTGCCTGACATTGTTTGCCGCCATGTAATCTTTATAATGGCTTTTTAATTTGCCGTGGAATAGCAGCTCTTTAAAAGACCAAAGAATTGCTTTCCTCCCTCTGTTTTGCCCCGGCACCTACCCTTCTCCCCGCGCCAGCGCTACCCCTACCCCCCCGTAGCCTGTCTCCTCATGCAGCTAACCTTGGCTCCCTCCTACCCACCTTGTTCCTTCCAAGGACTGGCTTCAGCTCCTGACGCTATGAGCTCTGATGCTCCTCAATGCTCTATCGATTCTGACCCATGACCCCGGCGGCGCGACAGCAGGAGAAAAACCCCAAACTCATCCAAAGTCTATTTCTTCCCAGTGTGACAGCAGTGGGTTAAAGCGGCAATGATGGCTTGTTGTGCAAACTTGAGCCTCCTTTCCCCCCAGGGGCCGGCAAATGGACTCTGCCTTATGGAAGTCCAATGTGGAGTGCGGCAGCCAGGCAGCGGTAGGGCTATCAGCGGTAAACCGATTGCCGGCGCTTCGGATTATCATGAGAAGCAGCGCAGGCCTTTGAATCCTAAAGCCCGGCCTGGAACCCATTAGCAGCCCATGAAATGGGCTGACAACAAAAAAGCGGAGCCTGATTGATCCTGGTATCCAAGGAGGAAGCGTCCCCGCTGCTCTGATGAGGAGCAAAGGAAGAAGGTGCACACCTTGCAGGACGGCTGTTTTTGTAATTCGGTCATAAAAGCCTGAATGTTTGCTGAAAAAAAAAGCAAATATATGGATGTGGAAATGAAAAGAGAATGTCATGAAGGCGGTTAACGTAATGGACAAGATGAAGTTTAATGATGAGGATTTAATGAGTGTGTTTGAATTCTCCGTTCATCCGTCCTCTGCCAAACCTCTCGCAGAAAGAAAATTATACAGCATTGTTACGGGTTATGGGGAAAGTTTTATGAATTCAAATGGATTCTTTTCATTGAAACATAAACAGCCCAGTCGTTTCTGCCTCTACGTTTATTGCATATAGAACAAAGGTACTCCATAATTTGGTTTTCCAGCGATAATAGATCTTTGAACACCCTTTCAACCAGAACAGAAAACTTGCAAGAAGAGCGAAAAGCTGGATTTTCTACCGATTGCTGAGAAGCGGTAGAGGACACATCAAGTACCGTACATGACCCGCTTAATTAACCCTGTAGAGAAAGTCAGGATTGTAGTCTTACTGTGAGTGAAGCGAGGTGGGTTGTCGTTGACATCAGTTAGGGTGACGGTCACCGAGGTGGTGCCGGAGAGGCCACCCATCTGGCCCACCATGTCTTTGGCCTGGATGACCAGAACGTACTGGTCCCTGGTCTCCCGGTCCATGTTAGGAAGAGCTGTTCTGATGACACCTAGAGAAGGAGGGAAAAATGCTTTTGACATGAAGGAATCACTTCTCACATTAGATTTAAGACAGGATGCCAGATGAGGCTTTATAAATAACCGCTTAAACTGCATCTGTACAATTTACAGTAAAATATTGACAGCTGTGGTTACCAGACTTTTGTCAAAAATGTTTGATTTTTGGAAAAGTAAGTTGTATATTTCTGACATTAGGGGGATCTTTATCTCCAATCCTCAACTCTTAGTCCGATTTCATCCAAATTTAGTGCATATCAAAAAACTTGACAAGCTCTTTCTTGTTTCTGTCATGTCTTAGTATAACAGTTCATATTTAACTGAGGGGATTTTCTTTTTTTTTGTTCTCCAAAAATACGTTTTTCCGGACACAACTTTCGAACCATCAGTCCAATTTAGTCCAAATCTGGAACTTATAAAGGAACTCAAAAAGATCTACCTTGTTTATATCTTATTTAACTCTATATGTCCGCCTTTTTAAAAAAATGAAAATTACTGTTTTTTGGCCATGACTTTACATTCCACTTCAGGATTTCAATCAGGGGGTTTGCTAGTAAAATGCAGGGGATTGGGTTTTTTTTCAGGGATATAGCCTTGCTGTCGAGGAGGCGTTAGTTTTGTAATATTGATGGCTAACAAGTTTGATGTCTAACAATCATTATTATTTTTTATACCATGTATATTTGTAATGCACCTATGGATCACTGTGAACTTTTGTCAGTCACTAGAGTTTGGAATCCAGATGATAGACTGAGCCCTGTCTCCAGATGATAGACTGATACATTCTGTGCTCTTGTCACTGCACTGACCTGAATAGACTCCTCAGTTTGTGTTTAGGTGAAGCGGATTTTGTGGGTGTGTGGGTGTGTGGGTGTGTGGGTGTGGGTGTTGTTTTACGGGTGTTGATTGGTTAGAAGTGAATTGGGATCCATCTATCCATTTGCATCTGAAGGACGTGGGACACATTCTGGACAAAGAGGACTGATGGTTTGAGAGAGGAGGGAGAAAAGGAAGCTATTTATGTCCAATTAAAATGAGAATAAGAATCCACACCACAACCGCCCACAGAGAAAGCTGGATAACATCTCTCTCCAGAGATTCTCCAACATTCACACTCCGCCACTCCAAAAAACATCACACTCTATAATTAAGTATACTAGTCTTATTTTTGGTCGAAATATGTTATTGCACTTGATACGAAACACAATTTTTTACGTGTCAAAAGAAAAAAAGAAATTGTCAAGTGTGTTACCCCTAAGGAGAATTTTCGAGAATATATGTCTGGCTCTTTCTTAATAAGATAATCCAGCTAAAACGTAGCTAGTCTTAACCAGAAACAAGTTACGGTGAAGGTTTGAATAATATCCCATAATTTCTATTAAAATAGGGAAATTCTGCGTAAAAAAATGACCTTGATGGGTGAGAATCTACACAAACGTGGTACAGTTGTGAAAACGCCGTGACATCTTTATTCATTAATCCTCCGGGTCGTGAGAATCTTGAAAAATTCCCTTGGGGGTGAATGTCAGTATCCACGCCGGGACTGGAAGTAAACAGGAGTGGGCAGCGGCAGTATTTCCCATTCAGGGATTTATTTGTGCCGGTCCACAACAATAACAACATTGACGGCAGAATGTTATTTGTTTTTGTTACTACTTAAAAAAGATACATTTTGAGCCCTACATGCCTTTGCTTGGTTCTGTCATCCTTTTCCTTGCCCCGTTCTCACAAACCCATTGACAAAGGACAATCAGAACAGGATCATGTTTGGGTGGAAGAATTGTTGTCCACGTTTCCCTTCATACAATATAAAGATGTTTCTTTTATCAATATTCAGCATTTATTGAAACTGCTTCAAGCTACAAGCTGTCAATCATTTATATACTCTAACAATTATACGCATTTAAGATTTCTTTTACCCAACTAATTGAACATGTTTTTGTATTTTTTTTTTTTTATTATTAAAAACTACAGTTAGTGTTATGTATTTCATTTAGTGTTATCTAATGTTTAGTTATTTCTGATCACAGAAAAGTCCCCAACACACTGCGTTGTACAAGGAATCCCCTTGATTGAACTCCTCAAATTAAATGTGAAGTTAAGTAAAAAAAAACAAAAACAAAGTGCTTTTCGTAAAAACATAAATACCTGAGTAAATATGAACTATTTGAGTAAAACATGAAATAAACTAGATCCAATAATAAGTCCGTTCATATTCACCAAATCCAGACTAAATCGGATCACCGGTTAGGAAGTTATGTCTGAAAGTGTTTTTTTTAATAAATTAAGCTCCCCCTAGTGAGCAAAATATGAAATATTGGGTTATGAAATATGATATGCAAAAGGTAAATCTCCTTGAGTCAATCCATATGCATTAAATTTGAACTAAATCGGACCAACGGTTAAGAAATTATGGCCCAGACACTTTTGGAGATACAGCGCACTCTAATGTCCGTTATAAACAACCAACCTTAAATCTCCTAAAATCAAGAACTCAATCCAGTTCTTCCTCGCACTGACGTCTATGTGCTTCTAAATTTCGAAAATAATCCAAGACTTCGTTTTTGAGGTATCGCGCTAAAGCGAAGGATCTGTGGCGGCTGTGGACGCAGCGATGGCGACTCCATAATAACCCTGACTTTTTCGGGGATATCATCACAGATGTTCAGGTTTTTTCTAATTTGAGCGCTGCATCAATCAGCCATTAAATTAATACCACTAAATATTATTGTGTAAGCCCCTTATTCCCGATAAAAGAGCTCTATGATGTTCTGACCCCTGTCTATCATAACCAGGACTAACTGTTTTATCTGTGTAGGATCTAGCCTACGCTCGCCAAGTGCTTCAATGAGCCTTGGTGGCCCATGACCCGGTCTCCGGTTCACCTGTTATTCTTCGTTCGCCCACTTTGGTAATGACAAACCACTGCAGACCAGGAAGTTTTGAAGATGCTCTGACCCAGTCGTCAAGCCAACACAATTTTGACCTTGTCGGATCCTTTTAATTGCCCATTTTTCCTGGTTCCGACACATAAACCTCAAGGACAAACGGTTCTCTAGCTGCCCAATATACCCCACCCACTGAAAGGTGATGATAAATGTTATTCTAACTTCACCTGTTATTGGTGATGGTGTTATGGCAGTATAATCATTATTGGACACAGCTCTGGCAGTTTGCTTATCTTCTCCTCTGGTCCGGGCGCCCTGGGTCACAATATCCAAAATGAAGTCCGTAACCTCGGTGCCGTGTTAGACAAGTGTTGCAGTCCCGCTTTGTCTAACGGAGACCCCTGAATAAGAGACGGTCCTTCCTCTATTATGTTGAATTAGAAAAGGTGATAAATGTTTTTATTTCATCAATGCTTGATCACTCTAATATTTCTGTAATTTATTCTGTTATTTATTCTGAAACCAGCAAACAAAATACAAACGGACTCCAGCAGATTCAGGACGCTGAGAAAAATGGTGCGTGAAAGTGATCAACTCCTGGACTTCCCTGGTTTCCAGTGAGTTTAAGAGCAGATTTTAAGATTAAACTGCTTGTTTTCAGAACTCTGATTGGACTGACCCGCCCTTTATCTGCGATCTGCTCACTCTTTATGAGCCGGATCGACACTGCATGAAGGCAGGTCCCTCTTAGTGGTTCCGAAGACCCGACTCGTCACTTCACCTTGGAACTCCCTGCCGGAGAGTCTTGAACAGGAAAATTGTGATTTTTTTTGATTTTATGTAACTTATATTATCTTTTATTGTTTGTTTTATTATTTGCTACCTTGTTCTGAAAAGGCTATGGAATCATCTTATCTTATCATCTTAGTCCAAGACTTTTTTGGCAATAATTCTAAAGGTTATAAATCAGATTTAATAAGGTTCAACATAGAAATGTTATCACCTTTATGACCTGTGGGTTATCTAATCACTTTGAAAGAGCTTTTTAGCGTACACTCTAAAAAAGTGTTTTCACAAACTGAGAAATTAATGCATAATTTTGCATCATTATTTTTGTTAACTTCCAATGAGAATTTGTCCAGCCAGTGTGCAACATTGAGTTGGGAGTATTCCATTTTTGACTATAATGAAAATAATGTCTGATGATTTTTTAATTACTTGGTAGCATTAGCACAACCTTTCAAATTTATTTATTTTTTCAACAATTTTTCCACCTTATTTCGATTCAATTACATTGTTATTCACCTATTTACTGTAAAAACAGTAGTCGTGTTTAGCATTTACGTTGCTATGAAGATGCTGTAGGATGGACAGATTTCATTGTTCAATATGATTTGCTACATGAACTACACTTAATTAAGAAAGATGCAGCAATCACCAATATTATTAAGTGAACCCAAGTTATGAAAAAACTAAGCCTATGCTGTCGTGTCCAAGAGGAGGGTTATATCCCCGAAAAGTTCCCTATCCCATACGTTGTCCCAGCAATCCCCCTGATTGAACTCCTCCAATTAAATGTGAAATTATGTTCGAAAAACTATGTTTTTTGTTAAAAAACAGCTCTATGACATAGTTATAACACGATAATAAGATGATACATAATGGCTGGAATGAATTGTGACAATATTTTTGCCCTAAAATCTGCTGTCGCTCCAAATAGTTCAGCGGGCTGACATATCATCATCAGGTTAGTGTCCAAAGCATGCGAGAGGACATTTTAGCGTCCAGGGGAGGCATCATCTGTCTGTCGCCCTGTCATGTCTTGTCATAATTGATCTCTATCAGGAAGAGATCAGAGATGTGACAACACCGGCATCAGATGGCGGCCGTTTGTCTGTTGGCACAGCCGGTGTTGATCCAAGTTGTGGTACACATGCGCCAAACAGCAACAAGCTTGAAGATAAATATTTCCATTAATGACTTTTTTCCAATCTCAACTTTATCTCTCGACGCGCGGAGGTGAGAATTCCGAGCAAATTAACGCTGCGCATTTAAATGCAAGGAAAAGTGTCTCAATCCCTCAAAAGCAATCACGGTTTGCTTTCAAAGTTAATGACTTACCACACAATGTGTTTCCTTCATTAAATGGTACTTATTAAAGATTCTTACGGAACATGGGAAATTACTCATTACGAGCCCCACAAAGCCGTGCGGCACGCTTCCTGAATAAATGGTTCACTTTTTACTTTTTTCAGCTTTCTCAAGTTGGCGGCGTGATGAGATTGATCAAAGATGGGTCTCTCAGAGTTGACACATGAGGGATTCCTCATAAAGCCTTTAAATCGCACTGAATACAACGTGGATTCAGCCCCACTCTCTAGTGGAAGAAAAATCTAAAAATGTTCAGATTTCTGAAGGTCTTTGCTCTTTGAATCTACATAGATATTCTCAATCAGCTGCGTCCTTGACGAAGGCCGTGTTGACCTTAGGTGTGGAAGAACCAACAATGCAGCTTAATTTCACCGTCGGGTTCGATTGAAAACATGCAGATTCTTACATTAATTTCACTCAAATTGCAACTGAAGTTAGCCCTCATGCAGCAAGTAAACAAAGTACTGTAATTTTCCCCAAAAAAGATAAGATAAGATAAGACAAGACAAGATAAGATAAGACAAGATAAGACAAGATAAGATAAGACAAGATAAGATAATTCAAGATAAGATAAGACAAGATAAGATAATTCAAGATAAGATAAGAAAAGATAGGACAAGATAAGACAAGATAAGACAAGATAAGACAAGATAAGATAAGATACGACAAGATATGATAAGATAAGATAAGATAAGACGAGATGAGACGGGACGAGATAAGATAAGACAAGACAAAACAAGATAAGATAAGACAAGATAAGATAACATACAACAAGATATGATAAGGTAAGATAAGATAAGAAGAAATGAGACGAGACGAGACAAGATAAGATAAGACAAGACAAGATAAGACAAGATAAGATAAGACGAGATAAGATAATTCAAGATAAGACAAGACAAGACAAGATAAGATAAGATAAGAAAAGGCAAGATGAACCTTTATTAGTGATGCAGGTATTCTGGATCGAAACATCCATTTATAGAAAGAGATCTTTATTTAAAGTCACAAATAGAGCATGATGGCAACCATCATCAGAGGTACAGTAGATGAAACAATGGTATTGTCGTCTGGTGCTGATCCAGTAGTAGTGTCTAGAACAGGGATGTAGGGATGTATGGATATAGGGATGTAGGGATGTAGGGATGTAGGGATGTAGGGATGTTTGGGAGCCTGTGCTACTTGGTGGCATTGTAAACGGTTATATGAATGTATATCTCCAACAGATGCCTTATTATTTGCTGTTATTATCAAGCATATGGCCTGAAACTTCTATTTGTTTTCTATATGCAATACAGAGTGAATAATATGAGTAGGAGTTCTGTTTTGATTGAGTCATGAACCTGGTGTGCTGTTTATAATAAAGGAAGGTTAAGGAATGGTAACGGCCGCCGCCAACGCGTCTCCCGCCATAAATCCTTGCTATTCACTAAATTACTTTTTTTACGGATCATTTTCTGATTTCATACCCAAATATATCTGAGAGCGAGTAAGAACTGGAGTGATTTTGGGAAAGGTTGGATGTATATTGGATATATATATATATATATATATATATATGTAGAGAGAGAGAGATGTATAAAAAGCTTTCAGGCCATAACTTCTTAACCGTTGGTTCGATTCAGTCCAAATCGTGTGCCTATGAATCGACTGGAGGAGAACTATCTTGTCTATGACATATTCCGTTCTAATAAATCATATTTTAATCACTAGGGGGTGAATTTTTGTACGGAAAATGCTATTTTTTCAACGTAATTTCCTACAGTTGGTCAGTTTTGGTCCAAATTCGGTGCATATGAATCGACTGGAGGAGATCTGTCTTAATATTTAACATTTAATATTTCCTATTTCTACTCACTAGGTGAGTTTTTGTAAGGAAAAACACAGTTTTTTTCAGAATCAGAATCAGAATCAGCTTTATCGGCCATGTATATGCATACAAGGAATTTGACTCCGGTTAACTGAGCTCTCAAGGTACGAACTTCATATAAATAATTTTAAATTAAATAGACAAGGCAATAAACAAATGGACATAACTTCAAATTTAACTTGAGGAGTTCAATCAGGGGGATTGCTTGTATAACGCAGGTTGGGGGCTTTTCAGAGTTATAACCTTTTCAGAGTCATAACCTTGCTACGACAACGTAAGCCTTGTTTGTATCTGAATGCAGAAGCAAGCCCTCAGCACTGCATGACTAACCTCACCCCCATTCTTCTCTCAACCTGAACAACAATTTATTTCAAGGCAAACATTTCAGGTCTGGCTCTCACAAGAATAGAATTCAGAAAAACCCGCCTGAGATTCATAATTAAGCACAATCAAGGGGGAAAAGAAGAATGAAAGACAAAGACTTCAAGAGAAAATGAAGATGCCTTTTGACCACGGCTGTACTTGAAAAGAAAAGATTCTATTAAGTTCCTTCATTAATGTCATTATTTTCCCTACAGCTAAAATCTGCCGGCAGCTGCTCTCGCTAAATGGCTCAGTTTGCCATATTATTCTGTGCTGTCCACGTCTTTTTCTTCGCCAAAGTCGCTGCCAGTGGGATGACGTTGGTCAATAAAGCAATAATCTTTTGCTGTACCTTTTTCAAAACATGACAATTCTGCTCAGCATCAAATAATGAACGGCGGGCCATTGTCGCACGGCGCCTGAGGAAAAACACAAGGATGCTTTTTTTCTCCCCTTCGCTTAAGCTAGTCAAAACTTTAATGCCGGGAATTCAGGTGTCTTTCTCTGCTCGACGGATATTCACACATCTGCTCCCTCTGTTGTCTCTTTCATCTGAGCTCCATCCTTCCATTCATCACATCTGTGCCACTTCCTCCACAGTCTAACCTCATGGCCAATTAAAGAGCAGCGCCACAGCTCTGGTGCCGGCTGCTCTGACACCTACGAAACTCTGTTTACGTGGTTGTTTCAGAAACGGTTACTTCTAGCCTTCAATCCGCCTCGGCTCCTTTAATACTAGCTGGACACAAACAAAGCCAAACTTTCCTCGTCTGTACTTCATACAAGTATCGCTTGAAAGCGCCGTCTTTAAACAGTAGTAAAACTGAGGGAGACGCTGGATAATGGTGGCAGCAACAAGAACGGATGGCTCCTAAAAGGTGAAATAAACTAGAGAGAGATGTTGGGATTGCACAGCCTGCACTGAAACAAATGGATGATCTCACTATACCATAGATAGGCCTCACACACAATTGATATACTTATTTAATATCAGCTTGCTGTGTTGGAGCCGGAGAGATATTGGCTGTGGTTAATGATGCCATGAATCCTGATTCTAGCAAGCCAGGAGAAAAAAAACAGCGACATGTTTCTCCTCCCGCCTGGCCAGAAGCACACACACTTCTCACAAAGCGACACCGCTAATCCACGCGGCGATGTTGCGGGGCTGTTGTTTGTCTGCTCCATCCAACCCCCCAACCCCCCACACTCCCTATCTCTGTTACCCCGTGCAGCGCCGGTGTCATTCCTGGGGAGAGGAGATGATTAAAATCCTTCTGTCGCTATCACGGCGCGGCCTCGCATTGTGGTGCGACTCTTCGCCTCCGGTGCGAGCCAGACGCATTGTAGCCGAGCATTTATCTAGCTGTCTCCACACCACTGGCGGCAGACGGGTGGGCCGCTGCTCCCCGCTAAAGCCGGGATACTTGACATTTGTCTCGGGTGGAGGAAATAAAAGTGCAGACTTTTGAAGGAACCCTCCGGCTCTGCATGCAACCATGAGAGGTGATGAAGGTGATGAACACTTAAACATGAAGGGTGCAGTATGTGATTTGCTGCAGCCTCAGGCGGTCCACTTACAAGGAATAGATCCCATAACAGAAAAAACAGGCCATACAAACAGGGAATAAAACCCGCAGCCCAGGTAGTTTATTACCGAGTGACACTGAAGCATCATGCTCTAATCACGGGTCAGCGTTCCCACCGCGGGGATCCACCCGTGCCAGAGACTCTGTGACGTTAAGGCACAAAGAGTTATAGAGGTTTATCACGACGTCAAACATTTTATAGAATGCGATATCTATTCATTTGTGAGGCTGCGTGGACGGGGGAAACACGTGCGACCTGCGCACAAACCCAGGTGTGTGAGCTGGATTAGGATTGAAAAATTGCATCTCCCCCTCCGTGTTATGGGAGGCAGCCAGATTTATGGCTAGCCTTCAGCTGTAATGTTCTCGATTTAGTGCAGTCACCACATGCGAGGGTCTGCTGCAGAGAAGCCGAGGAGACGGCGGTGAGGATGAAGGAAAAAAAGGTGCTTTTTCAAAAGGCCACGCTGATATCTTCATCAGAATCTGATCCCGCTCCTTCCGACCTCTGAGTCGGTATTTCTCGCCCTGACACATAGCTGCTATGGATTTGGATTTTTTCCTTTAATTGAGTGCGTTCGGTTTAATTAGCGAAGAAGACAAAGTTCGGTCCCTGTCAGATCGGGTTGTCATAGTCGTGTCGCTTTGAGAGGCGGGACCTAAAACACGGTCTTTGGAAGGTAATTAATCCTCTCCAGCAGTCGCCTGATGTTTTTCTACTAAATAAATACCCCTCTTGTTATTCCGGCTTTAGCGGGTTGGCATGCATGCTTAGCGGCGGTAATGTACCCGGGTAATTGTCTCGCCATATCGCCAAGGTGTACGCCGCTCCGGGGCAGCTGTTCAAATCTCCTTGAGCTCGCCATCAATTAGAGCGCAGCCCTTAATGGCGCTACAATTTCAGCATCACCTTCAAACTAAACTACAAGCTATCAATCAACATACATTACAAAAACGCCGTATTAACGGAGCACCTTAAGGCGTCGCGGCTTATGTTTTTCGCCGCAAATATACGTGGCTGGGAAGTTATTTGAGCTATTCAGGATTAAGTACTTTTTCCCCAAGGGCACCTTGTAGATTCAATTTGGGATTAAGATGCGGAGGAAAGAGACCTGTTAGACGAAAGGGAGCCAAGATGCTACCCACCTAACATCGGGTCACATGCTTCCCCCGCCCCCACCGTGACTATTAGCCCACTGCCACTTAATCGCTAGAGCAGTATGGCAGCGTGGAGCTTAGAGTGTATTCCAGCCCAAGCACTTTGTCAAAGTCACCCTCTGCGATGGCCCAGGCGTGCGCGGCAAATGGGACTAATTAGTAACTTGCAAAGACAGAAGCAGAACCAACAACCCACTAAATCCTGGGCCGCGGCGCAAAAAGGTAGCGCCTCCCCTCCAGAGTGCAGTCTGCAAGATGCATGGTATTGACAATATGTTGAAAACTAACAGTTAACACAAAGAATGTGATCTGTTCCACAGCCGATTCAGAGGGAGGACATGGTGTTCGACAGCGTTTAGACCGGCTGTGACGTTTATACTGGAACAAGTTTCCTTACAAAGATTAGTTAAAAAAAACAAGGATAATGTTTTTTCAGGTATAAATCAAAAAAAATCTGCCAATAGAAAAGTGAAAGTATGTCAGAGAATAAGATGTGAGATTTGGGTTAAGAGCATCTGGAAATGAGCTTTTAATATCATTTCTTATTTTACTAATATTAGAATGTTTGGTGACGCAGAATATGCCAGAAAATACTTGAAATGTTGTTTTCTTCTCCCCCTTTTTTCCTGTAGGATCACAACGTATCACTTTTTCTTTGTTTTGCTTTTATTTTCATTATTATTTTATATGTCTATTTTCTGCCATTAATTCTTGTTTTGTTCCTTAAACATATATGAAATATCTAAACCTCATGAATTTCCCCTGTGGAGGTTTATAACGTTTCTACCTATCAGTCAGTGAAACTGTTCTACATTTACGACCATAATGAGTTTGAAACACAGATTATAGAGTAACATTAAAACATTTCGCGATGGATTTTCTCTTTAGGTCAGCTGTAAATACTAAATTTGAGCTTTTGAGATATTTTCAAGATTCTTTGACCTGATAAGATGTTCAACTACAAACAAGTCTCTATACCTGAGTGAAATGTTTCTTGTTCAGTGATCGTGTCTTGAATCAAGACAAATACTCTTGCTAAGAGTTTTTTTTTTTTTACAGCGTATGAGGATAATTCTTTTAGATAATAGTAAATTCAATGCCCTGTGTAGTTATTTTTTCTGCTACGGCCTTACTCCTGATATAACAAGGAAATGATTTCGGCTAATTGTAGCTCATGTTGTGTTTACTGAATTACTTAATGCTGTTTGATAGATTAGACCTGAAAAATAAGATCAAGTATAAAATTAATTGTATACATACAGCAACTGCTACTAAAAATAAAGAAATAACTTACTGAGTAACAACAACATAATGAGTTCATTTTATGAAATTCAGTCAAAAAAAACATAAGAAATATGTGTTCAAATCTTAAGAAACAAGGGCAATAATTTAAATGCTGTGGAAAGTTTCTTACACAGCTTATTCCCTGATTTTTAACTAATAACACCGTAATTTTCAGCGTCTTTGCTTGATAAATCATGGTTTCAGTCCTTTTACCAATTCAATCTCTTTAATGACATGTTCTGTATTTTATAGAACCTATTCTTGCAACAAAATGTCAACAAATTGATAAAAACTTAGGAAACTTCTTAGGAAAATTTTATCATAACAAATTCATGTTCAAAATAATTTTAAATAAAGACATATCAATTATTATAATTATTATTTTGGCGAAAGGTCAGGGATATTATGTTATCTTCATTGCCGCCATTGCGTCCGTAGATCCTTCAAAATAATAACACAATAATTCAGAAACTTAGTCATGGCTTTTTTTTTTAATTTTAAACCCACATAGACCTTAGTGCGAGGAAGAACTGGATTGATTTTGGGAATGTTCAGTTTTATATTTCTCACATTAAGGGGAGTTTTATCTCCATTGGTCATTGGTTTATGTTATTTAGTCCAAATTTGGTGTATATGAATGGACTTTTTGGGAGCTATCTTGATTATGTTGTGTATTGCTGCTCTAAAAGTTCATATTTTACTCACTGGGGGAGCTTTGTTTACAAAAAACAAGCTTTTTCCGACATATCTTCCCAGCCGTTGGTCTAATTTAGTCCAAATTTGGTGCCCAACAATCGACTCATGATAAAGTATGTCATACTTTATTCTAATAGTTCATACATGCATCTTCCTAACCTTTATCAAACTAAAACTAATGAACTTATTAACAGCAGACATTGTGACAACAGCATCACCCCGGCAATAGTATTAAGCTTTACCCATTTTCACAAGATACAAGTAATCTCAATTTAGCTAACATTGGCTGACGTTAGCCGGTACAAGCCACTGCTAATGTCATAAATCGAGTTTTGTTCACTACTGGTCGTCACTGCTGAGGTAAGATGGAAGCATTAAACATGTTTGGGGCTTGTATGAGCTCAAATTAATGGCTTGAACTCACACAATAATGTCCCGATTAATTCAAAACTGAAAGAGTACAACGTGTGGATGAAATAAATCCAATCCTAATAGCAGGGTTTCTTGCTGAAATTAGCTCGTTCAGCAGTATTAATCCTTTTCAATGGGAGAAATGTGACTGACCAGCAGATATCGGAAGCCACGTGGGCTGAAACCCGTTATCACAGAATCGTGAATTAGTTGTTGGTCAAGCAAAGTGCTTATAGACAGGATGATTTAGAACATTAACAGTCTGTCCTGTCTGCCAACTTGTAAGCAATCAGGGATTTTTAGAGTCAGCATATATTGAAACGTGTCCCATAATTTCCAGGTAAAACCTTCAATTAAACACACAGAATGTACAAATAACACACAGCACGCATTTGATAAATGATATAAAAATAATTTGAAAATGAAACCTGTCTGCACAAATACATGTATTCTGTGTAGCCCAGACCTCACCTCTTCTCCAACATCTCACGCGCTTCGTCTAAGTGCTGAGAACAACCGCTTTGTTCATAAAAATATACATTTATGAACAAAAAAAAAGGCTGGAAATTGAATCTTCATTTCCAGCTCAACCGTTTGGGTGAACACATTTGGAGTCACTATTTCTAATTTGACTGATCCTGTTTATAATATGACCCAGTAGCAGCATGTATATGCTGAAGATGAAGGAGCCGAGGACGGAGCCCCGGGGGACACCACAGGTCAAAGAGGTCACAGAGGAGGAGGCATTAATCATTGAGAAGTCCTATTCGATTAGAAGGGGTTTTATTTGGCATATTTAAGGCACATTAGGACTTACCAAACAGAATAATCTAACAAGAAAAAGTCAATTCAGGGTTTAACGGTTTTATGAAAACATACTTCACCCAAAAGTTGTGCTAATCTAATTAGAGCTGACAATTTTCCATGTAATACAAATTTCAACGTGAACAAATTTTGCAAAGTGTAATTTAATTGTTTGAAAACATGCCTGACCAAATGATTTGTCATTTTATGGTCAAATTTAGATCTGAAATAAAAAGGAAAATGTCCTAAAAATAAATGCAATATAGAAAGAAATAACCTTTCATTGTTTTTTGGTTGGTGAGGATATCAATGTGTTAAAAGATAAAGAATAAAGCACCGCATAGCGTTGAATGGTATGTGACACTTGTGTGTCATCACGGTTTCTTATGGTTTAAAAAAGTTACAATTTATGTCCAAGCATATATTCTGTGATTGACAGTTTTCGTCAATAAACCTTCCTTAATTCTGAGAAAGTAGATAAAATGGTACTAAGATGGGAAAAAATTTCCAGATGCACATCTACACTGACATTTGAACATAACCTCCGCCTCACGTTTTGTAAAGTGTGGCATGTAGCAGGAAGGAACATCAGTTTCATGATCCACTGTGGGAGAACACAGCCCACTTCCACTAAGCAATAATAACCCATTAAAGCTTCTGAAATATCAACCTTGGCATTTAAAGTTCCACTTAGCTTAATGAAAAACACGTCATCAGCCCAGGCTGTGAAAAAATGAGCTGCAGTCGTTGAGCTGAATAGGTCCTAAGAAAAAACATGACATGGAGGTAATGGGGACTTTATGGGCCAGACGTTCTGTTTGAACATCACTTAAGTAAATGTCTGCTCTCGCTCTGATTGGTATTGCTGTCGTGGAGACTCACTGGAGACTCACTCAGAGTGTGGACGTTCTCACAAACTTTGATAAAGATCACTGAAAGCCAGAGGCGAGTGGTCCACAACCGGGACCGACCCGAATTTATAAATTTCTGCTTCACACAGTAATCGATTGGGACCGTTTTTTAGGTCCTGATAATCACAATTTTTATCAACTGAATGGTAAAAAAAAATTGCATAAATTAGGAAGAATTACATCACATTGGATTTCAAATATAAGTTCCATATATTTTCTGGAACCGTATATCCTGTTCAAGGTTGGGAAGGGGGGCCGGATCCACTCCCAGCTGACATTAAGTGAGAGGCTGACACCCTGGATAAGTCACCATATCACACATACAGACAATCATCTCGATTTAGAGTCACTAATTCACCTATATTGCATGTTTTTGGACTCTGGGATGAAGCTGGGTTAACCAAAGGAGGAGGGTCCAAGGCCAGAGATGGAATTGAACCAGCGACTTTCTTGCTTTGAGTCAAGATGCGTACATTTAAGAAAAAGCTTGTGTGACAGTTCAGTGAATTCCCTTGTGCAGCTTTTGAGGAAATGAGGACTAAAAGTTGCTGTTGTATACAGACAGACAAGGTTAACGCTACACCAATCAGCCATAACATTAAAACCACCTGCCTATTACTGGGTTGGGTCCCCTTTTCTCTGTGACCTCATTGTGTTTTCTGACATCTTTGTATCGGAACTGTACTAACGTTTTCAGGAAATTGTATTACAGAAGCACTTGAGTTGGGATTGGTCAATACGGGCTCAATGAACTTTAGGCATGCCTGTTCACTAGTTTTTCCTAGGACCACTAAGGTAGGTAAAATCCACCTGTCAACAGGACCTGCAGTTATGGAGATACTCTGATCCAGTCGTCCAGCCATCACCAAAGTTGCTCAGATCCACCCTGTCCTTTTTTCCTACTTTCCTACACATCATTTTAAAGGACAAAATGTCCCATTGCTTCCTAATGTTCCTACCCACCAACGGAAACATTTGTAACGAGCTTAGCAATGTCATTCACTTTGCATGCCAGCGGCTATAATGTTATGGCTGATGAATGTATAGCTATAGAAGAGGCGGTACTGCGCTGTACTTTAAAATCATCACAAAAAGTAAAATAAATACACAGGTTGAGACATTTTAAAAAGAGTCCACAGTGTTAAAAGCTAATAACACAAGACGCTGTTTTTTTAAAGGAAACCAGGCAGCAGCATCTTTCACCAAATAAATCTTTATTTCCCCCTCGGTAGTTTGTTCTGGAAATTTAACTAAATTAGGATGAAGGTGAAGCTATGCGGGTGAGCACTTCCTAATATTCCTCTCAATTACAGCCGCGTCTGGAAGAGCGGTAAAATAGGGGTAAAAAATAAAAATAAATCTAACAAAAACTCGTGCAAACCAGCGGAGACTCGCGGGCCGTAACGATGCTCCTGCAGGAATTCCCCTCCGACACACAAAGTCCTACACGAGGGTGTAATTAAGGTTTTCCCTGTCAAACAAGAGTCTTCATGCTTCCCTGCATCGAGTCCCTCACGGAGTCACACATCCCTTACTGCCATTCATGCTATTCAATCCTGACAGCAATATTGCATCTCATAACTGCGAGATCCAATCGCCTTCTACGTGGACGGAAAGCGAGCCAAGTACAATCAGTGGCAGCGAGGCACTGATGGGCAGCAAGAAGCTGAGGCACTGGCTGGGGCCCAAGGGTCGTGTCTGGGTGCACATTTATGTGTGTGTGTAGGTGTGAGTGTGTGTGTGGTTGTGCTTCTTTGACAGGTTAATGAACTGCCGGTTGTCTCAAAGAAAGAGCAGCAATGCAAGATTTATCTGTGAGAAAGTAGTTTTCCTTACTATCACAAAAAAAACTACTCTTTCCAAAATTACTTTTCTATACACACATCGGTAGCAAAGTTTTGGGTTAGGCAATCTAACATTTGGACACATGGTTGCAAGAATCAAACCAGCAACCACCATCAATCTACTGTTTAGACTCCTTTATAATGGCATCAGGAGGAAAACCCAGTGGCAGCATCTATATTTCATTTAGAATTAGTAAGAAGTCAAATATCAAACGTAGCTTTGTCTGAAATTCACTTTTAAGCACAATAGTTTAATATTGCAAAAACACTGAAGTTTTAACAAATGGATGTAGGGTCACAGAGAATGATGGGTGAAAACTGTTGGGTGTCTATTGCAAAGTAGCTCATTCTGAAATTAACACAACTTTCAGCAACATTTAGCAAAATCCATTAAATATTGAAAGAGCAATGTGATATTTTAAAGACACTTTTCCCCCCCCCACTAATGATGTACTTTGTCATATTAAGTTGTCTTTAAATATACAAAAAAATAAATGTTATATCTAAATATTAAATGTTAAATATTCAATCTAATCTAAATCTTAGATGTGTATCTATGTATATTAACGTGTGTAAATTAAGCACACAGACAATGTATATATATAATATATGCATATTTTATGATCCGCTTTCCTATAAATCTAAACATCCCGTATCACCAAATTACCAATTATTACTTGAACGCATCATTTAAATGTATGGTAGGTTGTATGCAGATGACACAGTGTAATTTCTGCCGTAGCTTTGTATTGTATGCACTATCCATGAAGTTATATACCAAGATCTTGTAAATGCTATTAAACTGTTAAAAAAATTAAAAAAGGAGGAAGAAAGAAGTAAGGATAACTAAAAATGTCAACGCAACTTACTACAACAATGTTTTCAGTTTTGTAACCGACTCATTATGTTTTGCTCTGATAATTTATCTTTCCCATTCTAAGAACTCAAGCGTTTGAGAATAATCAACTCAATGGACAGAAGCAGGATTCAAACCAGCATTCAAAGCACAAAGTGTCTCGCAAATGGAGACATCATCCGGAGCAATTTGGAGTTCAGAATCTTGCTCAAGGGCCTTTCAATGGACAACCACTCTACCTCCTAAAATACAGCTGACCTAAGAATTGTAGACATGGCAGTTAATTATCTTTTGTAAAAACGACAAATAAAGCCTGTACAGTTCAGAATCCGCCAACAGCAGCTGATGGTTTAGCTTCAGACAATTATCCATCAGGCTCTGTTCTGGATCAGGGCGATCCAAAAGATAAAGACCAGCTTGCAGTCTTAGAAATAACAACCTGTATGTTCATCTGGGACGTCAAATTTCCCCTGAAGGAGAACAGGAGAGATGCTCACCAGAGGATGGAAGGAGAAATACTCCGTGGAGCCAGTAGATTGTGCAAAACATGAACTCAACATTGATTCACTTGGGTCCAAATACAATTATTGTTTTTTGCCAACGTAAATAGTCTAATGTTCTCCAGTTGAACAGCTCCAAAACCGTAGCAATTTTAATTGGCAGCCCACATCAAACCCAGTCTCCCTCCATAACCAGTATAACCTTCTCTGGTCACGACATTCCCCTCTCTTCATCAGTCACCAACCTCGCCGTAGGATTCGACCCTCAACTCACTTTTGAATCCCACATCAAACACATCTGCAAGATCTCCTTTCATCATCTCAAAAATATTCCGTTCTTCACTCACCTTGAGTGATGCTGAAAAGCTGGTCCACGCGTTCGTCTCCTCCAGACTGGATTACTGTAACGCACTTCTCATCGTGATCCCTGATAAAAGTCTTCAAAGACTTCAATATGTTCAAAACAGTGCTGCAAGAATCCTGATGAGAGTTCATAAACACAAACACATCACCCACGTTCTTCATTCCCTTCATTGGCTTCCCATTCCTACCTAAAAGGACTACTCACCCCACTGACCTCAACACGATCCCTCCATTCTACCCACTCAAACCGCCTCCTCCTTCCCCGGACTAAGCTCAGCACCATGGGTGATCGGGCCTTCTGTTCTGCTGCCCCTCATCAGTGGAATGCCCTCCCTGACCATCTGAGGGCTCCACAGACGACTGAGACTTTTAAAAACAGGACTTAAAACTTCCCTTTTTTAACAGAACCTATTGCCTCTTGTTTTACTAATATTTTGATATTGTTATAATTATATTTTTGTTATTGATGTATTTATCCGCTTTTACCTTGTAGCACTTTGAGATTTGATCCAAATCTCAAAGTGCTACAGTGCCTTATAAATAAAATCTATTATTATTATTATTATTATTATTATTATTATTATTATTATTAATTTGGCCAACGTTAGATGAGAAACCCAATAAAAAGGCTTAAAGCAGCTAATTTGATGAAGTGTATGATTTAATTCATAAGAATCCTATTTGGGCCAAATGTTTTTTCCTTTTTACAAAAAAGAAGTGTGAAAACGCAAACATTCTAATCTATTACATTATGTAGCCTTGATTATTTGTGTCCTCTAAAGGTTTTCTTTTTTACAGCGTATCCCAAAATGGTGAATAATCCTTCAAAAACATAGTGATCTGCATCTCTGCAAAAAAAATCTAAAGCACTGTTCCTGGGGCTATACTCCACCTCTCCCAAAAAAAAATGATCAAAATCTGTTGAAAACTTTTTGAGTAATCCAGCCAGCCAGACAGATGGACAGAAAAACAAATCCAGGCAGGTAATCAGATGTTTCAAATTGAGCCATCTGCCTATATTTGGCCAATATTATGCCTAACTTGCCAAATCACAGTAATGGTTTGGCTTCAATGATGAGTACGACTAAAAAGGGACAATATTCACCTATTTACATGTATTTTCTTGTGCTTCATCACGATAAGAGACACACTGAGAAGAAACACAGATTGTCAAAGTTTCACCTACCGATGGTACATTAAGGCAGGTGACTGCAGTGTTTTGACACATTAATTAGCCCCAGAAGTGTTAATTTCCGAGAGAAATCAAAGATTTACTCCCTCAGAGAAGCGCCGGTGGAACTGTGGGGGCCTAGAGAGCATCCATGAGGAACTCATTCATTTAGAGCGTATAAAACATGTAAATGTTGACCCCAAAACATGGATTCATGGAAATGTTCCTTAATGAAAGCTTGAGCTGGAGCCAGGGGTCTCTAGAAAATGAAAAACAACGTAGCCGCGATTCTCTTCTTCCTCCTAGACAAAACCCACATCCATAATGTAATGTTATACTATATGGAGCCATTTACTTTCTCATTCTGACAATTCATTTTCCTGAATGCACCATTCGCCTCAGGTGGTTGGGCTCAAAGAATCTTTAGAGTGAACCTTACAGGGTATTTCTGCAGCGAGAACTAAAAGGCGTCAATCTCTGCACTGAACTGACTTCCTGCAGCGGCCATACGTTGGATAAATCCCAGCATGTGGGATAGTGTTGCTCACAAAGTCAGGTATGAAACCTACTATTGTGAAATGGCCCATATTTTTCTGTTTTCTTGCAAGAGTACTTCGCATGAAGTAGCAGAGCCTCGGCGGGGCAGTGGCTAATGAACCAGCCATAAGATGAAGCGAGGACTGCTGCCACACACCAAAATCCCAATAACTACACATTTTATTCTGCCGTTTACGTCGGACTTTTTCTCAGGCTTGTTTTCACCGTTTTATAATTTGATTGCTATTACCATTGTTGCACCTATTGACAATGTTGACACACAATAATTTTAAGATAATAAGTTCAATATAAAAGAGGAAAAAAGTAAGTCAAATAAACATACTTTATACTTTAAGGGAATAAGCTAACAGCCTCAAACTGAAAACAGAAAATTATATCATGATCACAGTGAGCTGGAGGTTCGATGTTGAAGTTCAAAAGAATTTCCTGATTGAAACATATTAGCACTATGGCTGGAAATGATGTGGAAAATAAATCATCTCATTTGCTTTGTTTAGTTGTAAAACCGATGTTGTTTAATTCTCTTTGCATGAAAATAAAAAAGTATTCACAAATGTATTTTCTTCCTACCCAAAATATTTTACAGAGATCAGGGGTTACATGAATGATAAAATAATTCAAAAGGAGTACATTAGTGAAAATAGTTGGAGAACACCAGTAGAAGAGTATAACAGTGTTTTAGAAACCAGACCAACACTGTTTTACCTGTCAGCAATGGTTTATGCCTGCAAAGCCCCCTAACCCCCTGCATTGAACTCCTAATAATAAATGTAACGTTAATTTTGTTTTAAAAAAGGTCAGCCTAGAGAGTAAAATATGATTTATTCGAGTAAAATGATATTAAGAAGATGGATCTCGAGTCGATTCATATGAATCAAATTTTCAAATTTGGACTAAATCGGACCACCGGTTGAGAAGATATGGCGTGAAAACTGGTGTAGAAACATATAACCAACCTTTCCCAAAATCCATCCAGTACTTCCTTTCACTAAGGGTTATGTGGGTTGTTAAAAATCTTTAAAGGTTTTCCACTATTCTTCCGGAAAAAAAAGTATGTACGTACTGTCTGAAATCTGTTGGATTTCTTTAAACTTACTTAAAAGGTAGGCGTTCCATTTACATTTAGGGTCATGAATAATTCCTTAACAAATTTTACTTTGATAAAGTACATTTCAAAATGCAAACGTTAGTCCAATAAACCAAATGTCATACTCAGAATTTATTCATTCATTCATTAAACGAAAATGTTAGCCGCCTTAAACCGCAAACAATCAATGCAATCATATTAAGTTTGGATATTTAATGCATAGCGGCATTAGAGCTGGAAACAATAGAGAAAGAAGTAATCAAAGAAAACTAAAACAGAGCCAATGACATTCTGTCAGTTCAGCTGCAGCCGCAATGTTGGTTCATTCTTACTGCTGATGATGAATATCGGTTTGTCGTGTGATGGTGTAATGGATTAAGAAAACTCTTTGTTTGATGAATGTTTGATGAATCAGAAACGAAGGTCAACTAATGTTTTCATTATAAAGACATTTTCCTCTGATTTTTTTTTTTGTTTGTTAATCAGGGTTTTTAGCTGGAAATATAATTTAAAAGGGGTGAATTACTGAATAAAAGTGTGATCAACACTGATCTATATCTTGTCATGTAACAGATAAATATTTCAATTAGTTCCGTCAGTAATCCTTTACTGTCCACATCAAGGAAAATAATAACTATTGCAAAACAAATTTCTTTTGCATTTATTAATCTAATAATTTAGAATTTAACCATTAAAATGAGAATGATTTGTTCCAGAATATTTTAAACAATTCAAATAATCTGACTTACATTATTCCATTATTGAATAGTTTTATATTTCATAGAAAATAATCACTTTTAATTAGATTAGCTCAACTTTCTGGTAAAGCCTATTTTTAGAAATCAATTTGATGTATTTTGGAGTAGAGTTTAATAAGTCCTCCCATCTTTTAATGTACCACAAAAGACATTAATCATCAAATAATGCCTACTAATTGATGCCCCCTTTGACATGTGGTGTCCCCCAGGGGTCCATCATTGGGCCCTTACTCTTTAGGATAAAAATCCTGCCACTGGCTCATATTATAATCAGGTTCAGTCAAATGAAACACATATTTCAATAAGAAATAGAGAGTAAAAATATATTCAGCCAAACAGTTGAGCAAACATTAGGGGTTGAAATAAAAAGAATATCAAGTAAGAGACACAACATTCTTAACACTAGAGAAATAATCTCCAGTGATTATACGACTACATACAACTGTCCTTCAGTGAAGTCCCTCCTTATAATGATTATCATGAAGTGTTTTTGACACTGATAGGATTTAGATGATGTTTTAGCTCTCAGGTCAAAGATAGGGATGATTTTAAAGTGAATATTCTTCCCTTCTCATTCATGAAAAAACAAAAAACAAATTTAATCGACTGGAGTCCAATACAGCACATCCTTTAAATATGACATCGATAGTCAAATATTTCTGACAATGGTGGAAGCCATGACTGAGTGGGCTTGTAAGTGATGGGAAAATGAAGGTTGAAAACGTTTCTTCAAATCTGTGTGAAAGTGTCTTGGCTTTCTTTACGCCACATACTTTTATTGATTTGAATTTGTTATTTGCGTTTATTGCATTCATGCATGTGTTGCCTAGTTGCTTCACAACGGCAGGTTTCCAGTTTCAAATCCATCTTTTTGGCCTTTACGTGTTGAGTTTGCATGGGTTCCCCTCATGAGCTTTTGGAATAATAAGGGCATGAATGGTATCGTGTTTCTGCGTGTCGGATCTGTGATGAGCTGCTCAAACAAGGGGAATGAATGAATGGATGGATTGATATTCTGTTATTGATCGTCTATTATTGCCTACATACACTTAAATCCACTGGTTCAATAACCAAACCCAAACCAAAGGTGATATCTCATTTGTTAGCATCCATCCATCCATCCATCCATCCATCCATCCATCCATCCATCCATTCATCCATCTTCTTCCTCTTATCTGGGATTGGTTCGTTGTAGCAACCAGCTGAAAAGGGACTTACAGACATCCCTCTCCCCAGCGACATAAAACACCCGCATTACTGCACATGCTGCACCGATCCAAACTTCTATCCCCTGGTCCATTTTCATCTGTTAGCCCTCAGTGGAATGATGGAAGAACCTCGCCGCTCCAAGAAGATCAGTGTTTTGTTTTTTTAACAGCGGGCTCAATGCTTTGTGTATGTCAAGTGTGCATTTAGGAAGAACTGTGTTTTAACTGTCTTCAGCTTGTTTTCCTGTTTCGAATGAAGCACTTTGTCCTCTGGCTTTATGCAAAACCCATTATTACCTTTATTTAGAGCGCTGCTGCTTCACCAGATTTTACTTACTTAATTATTTCCTGAGCAGAAACAGAAATCTCTTGTGTGAAATGAACAAAATGTAGACTTTAAGAGCATAAGCTGTGCTCAGGACATCAGCACTCACAGCAAAGGGAGGGGAAATAATGGCACACTGTGGCCATATCTGTGCACAAAATCTCTTTTGTCTAACATTTTTTGCACCCACCTGTCTTGGGCTCCACTGAGAAGTAGGGCTGTCCGTGGATGATGCTGTAGACCACCCTGGCACTGTTCCCATATGTCGGGTCATCCGCATCCGTGGCTGCCACTTGCACAACCATAGTTCCTGTGGGCAGACAGCCCCTTATTAGTTTCCAAGACAACATCCAGAAGCCATGTCAAACAGAGCTAAATGTGGAAACACTCATTGTATCAACAGCGCGTGTGACCAACTCTACTTGAAGGATGAGATAAATGGGAGGAAATGATGAAACTGTAAATTCTGAAGCGATAAATAATCAAATTAGTCATTACTTTGTCTCCTTTTGTTTATGCCGCTGCTTACCTTGTGCTTTCACATAAAATTAGCAAGTTTAAGCAGCTTCCCCTTCAGGAGGAGCAAAAGATGTGACATGTGTTGTGTGGTGGCCGTCGGCGTCAGATGTTGTCGAACAAATAACACTTTACATTGTTGTCATCATTAGCGCGGATGCTACGCTGTATTAAGTATACCTCCTAGCCTTCAGACATCATTGTATCGTCAGCGTTCCGTTTGGCCTCCTGAAGATCCGTTAGGAGCATATTTTGGGGTAACTTCCATCTGTCGATTTTCATTTAACAGCTCTGCTAACAGTCTGTGCTGTGTTAAATGTTACCACCACTGGAAAAAGTGATAAATTACTATGCTTCCCATGTCATCCTGAAGCCAAAACTGCAAAGTTGTTTAGGTCTCAGACGACTCAAAGGCTTTGAATTTGTCCTCCAGCGATGTCATTGGAGGACACTGCATCTTCAATCATGTCTCGCTTTAACTTTTTTTTCAAATCAGTATATTATGGCTCAATTTGGAAGGAAAATATATTTATTTTTCTGTCAATTTACTTCGTTTATATGCACAGATTGAATCCCGTCCACACACTGATTTAAGGTCCACAAGCTTCTGTTGATCTGCAGTGGGAAAAATAAAAAATAAGTATGGAGAGTGAATGATGTCTGAAGGCGAAAGGCGAGGATTTTATTGAACGTACGTCTGAAGTGTTGTTTGTTTGTGATGCTCTATAAAATTCAAACGCTCTGACACAGACAAAGGGAGAAACTCTGGCTTAATGAAGTTCTTCCACTGAGTTTTTAATTAAATTTAACCACAAAAAGAGTTAGCTATTCAAAAAGGATGCATCCAGCTGGAATGCTTGTCACATGGCCCCTAAATATATGTATGCATGTATGTATATATTTATGTATGATTGTATGTAACTGACTTCAAATTATATTATAATTGAAATGGTTGGTGAATTTACACATTCATTTGATATATTTTACAAAAGCCCATAATTATCATTTCAATGTGTTAGTGGGATAAATACAAGCTTCATGGATAGGATTATCACCTTAACACCTCCACAAAAAACATGTGATTTAATAAATCAAGCAGATATCAAAGGTGATTTTTACCTTCATTTGAATCTAAATTTGCTGCTGCTAATACTTAGAAGAACGTTATATCTATACCTTCATTTCTTCTTTCTGCTACACGTAAAATCTGCATCACAGATCTGGATCACATCAAGATAATAGACAGATTTGAAATCTCTGCTCTTATTGGTCAGTTCTCCTTGGTTAGCTATACAACCAGTTTAAAAAGTTTATGGAAAATAACCTCCATATTGGAAACACTTGCATCATGTTTTTTAATTGAACTTTATATTTTTCAGATGTCAAAACCAATTTAGAATCCCCTACTGCATTGATTTGTTTCTCCATGGCAACAGTCACCAAGGGCTACCTTTCATCCAGAAACCGAAACAAAACAGAAATTAAGTAGAAATAATTCAAACTGCTGGCCGTGACATTATGACTATATTTTTAAATTAAGATGTAAATAAAGGACTGAAAAAAAAAGTGTGGTTAATTATTTCTTTTGATCCACATGTGCAAATACATTTCAGCTGTGGAGAAACTTTCCATCCTACGAAGCTCTATCGCTAATATCAGTTAGAACTACGCCTACGCTTTCTTCCCTCACAGTAAGGGTGTATCCCCGAAAAACCACCATTCCCCTGCATTGTACAAGGGAAAAAAATTTATTTCCCATTGCGAGTAAATATGAGCAATTAGAGTGATATGTGTACATATCTCTCCGCAGGTCAATTCATATGCACCAAATTTGGACCAAATTAGACCAACAGTCGAGAAATGATGTGCAGAAAACAATTGGAGAAAAAGCTCCCCCTAGCGTCTGTAATAAAAAACCGACCTTTCACAAAATCTATCCAGTTCTTCCTCGCACTTAGGTCTATAGTTTTTGATTTATTGCGTTAACAAGAAGGATATAAAGACGGTGATGATGATTGTATAATATCCCCGACTTTTCAGGGCATATAAATATTGCAGGTTATATGACATTTGGGTTTACCTATAGAAGTTAGCAATCCCAAGACATTCAAAGCCCAGAGTAGTTAGCCAAAATGCTAACATAGCTAACATAACAACCACTGAACTGATGGTAGTATTGATGGTGGTGATGTCTGAGTCAGAAGGAAGAAATCTATCTACACTACAATAACGGTTCTATATTCTGTTAGAATACAATTGAAAACTACATTTTGACCATACAGTTATTTCACTTACTTTAAAAAGCAAATAAATTACAAATGGAACCCTGTTACTGGAAAATAATTTGAAGGGACTTTTGACCTTACATTCAGACGAACAGGGATAATGCCATAATATAAGAACCACCTACCTAAAGATGCTTAGGTCTTCCTTGCACCAAAAACAGCTCTGTGTTACAATGTGTGTTGTGAACCCTTTTATATCAAACCTGATTTTTTTCAGCTATGCTACCATAGCTTTTCTTTAGGATACGGCTTGCCTTTGCTCCCAGCATGCATCAAAGAGCTTTAGAGGCACATTACCCTCCTCAGTTCCTCAGTTGTCCTTTGCTTGGACCACTTTTGTAGGTACTAACCACGGCAGACCAGGAATATCCAATACACGCTGCAGTTTAGGAGATGCTCTAATCCAGTTATTAAGTCATCAGAATTTGGCCCCATTTTCCTTCTTCCTACAAATTCAATTCAAGGACAAAATGCTCACTAATACATCCCATGCACTGACAGGCTCCATTGTAGAGAAAGAATAAGTGTTATTCTGATTTTACCTGTCAGCACTTATAACTTTAGGGCGTGTATACCTCAAACATTTGATACAGTAAAATACCGAAAGTAAGGCATAAGATTTTGTTTTAATGCCCAAAAGCGCCCCCAAACCCCAAACATCCTCCAATCATAGCCGAAGTAAATGTGTTTGAAATCTTCTGACAACTGACAACAGTTTGTTTCTGCGTGCGGCGCTGTATTGTCCTCTCCCACTCTTCCTCCCAGTCACAAACACATAGCGCCTAGTGCATTTCTTTTCAAATACACCGACAGAACGTTGTTGATGCGACTTGAGCTGACAGCAGCATTTCGAGAGGTGACGCCAAAAAACATGGGAGTATCTGACAGTCAATCATAGCAAAACAATACCAATAGGTCATTCATTATTCTGTGAATGAGCATTGTTGCCCCTCACTGGGCGAATTTACTGGTTGAAGATTATTTTTCCAGGCGAAGTAATCTTATGTCAAACAATTGGTTTCCAGCGAAGAGGAAATTGGATTTAATTGAAAAATTATCACAAGCAACTATTATGATTCTAGTTTAGACTTTACGTCAGTGTTGAAGCTGAAGCTGCCGCCTCCTGCATAGTACAACGGATAACTGATCAATATTGGGGAAATGGCCCTTTTCTCTTTTTCCACAAGCGTGTGGAAAAAGAGAACTTCCTCCATGTAGTTAGGTGACATGCGCAGATTTAAGCTAGAATACTTCGGTGTAATTGCTAGCAGCGTAAATCTGGCCGAGCGGCTCTTTTGCGTCTGACAGGAAATGTTGCCTTGTAAGGTTTAGGAGAAAATGCCCTGATAAAAAGCTCTAACGTTTCTAACAGGGGATGGATTTTACAGGCTTTTACGGAATTAAATGATCTTGGAAATTGAAGATTAGATTCCTCCATTCTGTATACCGTCAAAGCAAAATTAACAGGCTCTGGCCCTGGATGTGAACAATATAATAAAAAAATAAAAAAAAGGAAGCTTGGTGAATGGGAGGAGGTTATCACCGAGCAAGCTGTAGAAGGACACCTAGATTATATTATCACTCCTTAGTCATGACAGTTTATATTACAGGTAGTTTAAAACATCAAGGTCAAAGGATGACAACATGGAGGAGAACTCAGGCTACGTCTAAATCTCTATTACAGATTGATAGTTAAAAAATACTTCAAAGTTGAGCTCAGAAGACCAGCCTGTAAAATGAACTTACAGTATGGACGAGGATAGAGTAAAGCTTTTAAAGGATTTGTTTGTTAGGTTCTTCCATGGCGTTGTCCGAGAAACATATTGTTCCTGTTGTGCAAAATGCTAGGTTATACCTGCAGTAAGAGCTGGATGTGAAAAAAAACAAAAACCTCCTTGAATAGATTCTTTCTGCTCCACAAGCCTGTCATCCGCTACTCAATTTGCCCCGTCTGTGTCCCTTCAATATTTGTCCATCCTCATTGATGTGATGGAGCCGATCTTCAAGTTTTTTTTATTCATTCCCGGTAGCTCCGTACAAAACAGTTTGCCTAATCAATTTGGTATCTCGGGTGAGCAACTGTCATCTGCCAGTAATGAAAATAAATGTGGCATGCGTAATATGAATGAAAAACAGGTATTATTCAGCCACTTGCACATACAAGCTGCGTTCGAGTGTCAAGAGCAATATACCCTTCTGGATGCACACTCACAATGCAAATTCATTAGCTGTAGGTTTTGAGGACTGTGACCCGGAATGTGGCTTCTAACTTTTTTTTATTTATTTTTTATTATTAACACAAACTGAATCTGCTTTCAAATGGAGGTCCGTCTTCTGTTTGCACAACATAACGAGTGACCTGAAAAAAATGAATCATATTGAAAATAATGTTAAGAATATTCGGCGATTCGGCGATTCAAATATGCCAACGCTGATTAGATTGCTTATACTGGTGCACATTCGCACCTGATCCCCACTGTTTCAAATAAGCAGGGATTATCTCCTCCGGTTTAATTCACGTTTATTTGCAATTGCCAAGAGAAAATGAAACAAGCAACGACCTGTATAGGTGTTTTTAACATTTTTAACATCAGTGGTGCATTTATTGGATTCTCCTGTACGATGTAATGAAGATGCCCAGCCGTAATTCTATTTTTATGAGGTCTATTATATTGCTTCAAGCTGTGACAGGGCTCTTAATTCAAACACTGTCGACGCAATATGGCTACATTATACACACAAGTATTTCTTATATCCTCCATCCGTCTATTATGTATAAAGAGGGAGGTCAGAAAATTGAAGCACCTATCAATATAATGCAGTCTAGTAGTTAAACCACCATTAACCCTCTAGGGCCTTGATAACTACTGTCAGTGTACTTATGTACTTATTATGGCTTCTTTTGTACTTTGCTCTAGCCACATGTCTATAGCAACCCAACAAACACCGAAAGGTTTCCTTCAGTCTGATTTACGCTCAATCTTAGTAGATTACTCGCGGTCTTCATGTCCAAGCTCTCGAGTGGGGGCTGATGAGTTAAAAAAAAAAAACGTGAGTACGTATGTGTGCGTAGGACTATAAAATAAGCTTAACGTACCCTAACTGGATCCCGAACCCATTGAAAAACTGTTTCAACTCATGGTCGCCTGAAGCTGCATGGACTTCATAGTAGGTACTAACTAGTCCTACGCTGTCGTCCCTAACAGCAAGGCGTATATTCCCCAAAAAGCCCCCAATTCCCTGCATTGTATATGAAATCCCCCTGATTTATCTCCTCAAATTAAAGTTATATGTGAAAAGGTATTTTTGGGGAAATAGCTACCCATAATGAGTAAAATATGAACTATCAGAGTAAAACATGATGTACAAGATAGGTCACCTTGAGTCGACTAATTTTCACCAAATTTGGGCTAAATCAAAGTTAATGTTCGAGAAATAGCTTTTTTTTTCACGAACAACGAATGAATTATCAATCATTCGACTTATAGCTGCTTATACAAAATGTGTTTAAAGGTTATGCATAGACATAATTGGCCTGCACCTCAGCCGGCATCTGGAGGTAGTAACAGAGTTGAATTGATGTCTGTATAAGTGGAGTTAGACGGTGAAGGGTTGGGACTTGATAGGGTTGTGTCATTTTTATTAAACTTCATAAGTAAAATTTCCAACAGGGAGATTTACAGCAGTTAGTAGCTATCAGCTGAAAATGGCTTAAGATCTGAAAGGTAGTGAAAGGTCAGGGAGCTCCTCTGAGCAACAACTATGTAACAGAACCATAAAGAATGAGTTTTTCTAGCATATTTTGATGTCTCCTGACACACACAGTATGTAAAACGTCAGACGCTACAGGGAAACTGTTGTTTTACAGTTCATGTGAAACATCTGCATGCTGTCTAAAGTCTGGTGTTTAGTGCAGAGTTTCAGCCATAACTTGTTAAATTCAACTATCGCTCTATAAAGTTTCTCTGCTTATCATACCGTGTACATTAGTTTAAAATAGAGAGGGGAATGTCACACTTGCATCTCCTTTCCTGCCTGACTTCCTGTCGTGACTCAGCAATGGTTTCAACACTCAAAGGCAACAGAGAAAATAACAGAGAGAAGCGCGATGGATATACCTGACGTGCATCCCCCCAAATAGAAAGTTAAATAAGCAGGGTGGGACTTTTTTGGGTATCTGAAAAAAGACCCAACAAGGACCATCCTTGTGGACAGACGTGTGGGCGTAAAGTCGCTGCTGAAGGGGAAACATACTCAGCTTCACAAACATCATATGTCTTTAGATCGAACAGGCATGTTCCCCATGCCTGACGTCAAACTAACAATATATGTCAAGATTCAAAAAAGAACATATGTATGACACATGGGACTGAAATGGTCAATATTGGCAGTTCATTTTCAATGGAAACTGAAAGTACTGAGAAACTGAAATCACATAAAAACACTCATTATGAGATTCTTCCTATGTTGTCAGACAGTTAATATTGGTAGCCTTTTTATGGATTGAAAGGGGAGAAACAAATATTTCACATTTATGTTCATTCCTTTGCCACATGATTACATGAATTGTGGTGGCATGTTAACCCTACTGGACAGATATCATTTATTTTAGCGCTTTACATCTAAAAAGATTTAAATATATGATTCCCGACAAAAAAAAACAACTAGCCCTACACTATCGCCACTGGCAACATGGGGATATTCCCGTATAGCCCCCCACCCTGCCCCTGATTTAACTCCTCAAATTAAATGTGATGTTATGTCTGAAAAAGTAAAGTATTTTTTCTGTGTTTTGTGTCCTCAATCTCTCCCTTAGCACATAAAACATGCCAAAATCAATCCAGTCCTTCCTCACAATTAAGTCTACGTTATTATAACATTTCAAAATGATCCATGAACTGGTCTTTGAGTTGTTCCGTTAGCACGACCAATCTGCAGCGATGGCGATGACGATTCCATTTCCAGAGCTTTCAGAGATCTAAATATTTCAAAAGTTTAAAATTAGACGTTGATCACAAATTGCATAATTGTAATAATTTCCCTCGTTTGCAACAGCAATATCCAATCTGAGTTAAGAGTAAGAAAACAAATGCATGTTCCCTGAGTTAAAAAGGACTACACAGACGGATAAAGATAGAGTCAAAATGGCTGCCATCAGCTTCATAAGATGATGTCGTGTTACGGTAAATAAAAGAATGAGGAATAAGGACACAAAACACAGAAATTAAAGAAAAAAAAACACTGGATTGATCATTATTTCAAAGGGCGATTCACTAGAATGACAAAACTGCACAGTTTTTGAAGGAAGCCCCAGCATAAAGTTGTGTCAGACGTATTAATCAAAGTGTCAGATAAGCGCTGCCTCTGTCACGGGCCACTGGAGTAACCCCAGGGTGTTAAATATGTCCTCAATAATGAATACATATACCTCTAACAATGTCATCCAAAATCAAAGAAAGCTGTAAGGCTGTTATATTGGATTGGATTGTCTATTTATAACCCCGGATGCTTCGAGGAATAAACACGACTCCAAACCCTCGCCCGAGATGAGAAGTAAAAATAATGTAAGCGAAACACCTTTTTCATTTCCAGGATTAAACGACGATCCCATGCTTGATCTCGGCTCTCGTGAATTGGAGTGGAACAATGACGGCTGGATATAGGACTGGTGCGTACTAAATTCAAGAGCCACGGCCTTGGGTTGACATTACACTCTCTAAGCTTGTAATGAGGCCTCAGACTGCTCCGTCGGCCGAGCGGGGAGAGAGAGAGCCAAGACTCGGGATTGTCAAACCTCCAACTGGCATCAAGCTCTCTCATCTTTTATTTGACAGGCCTGACGCGATTAAGACAAAAGCCTGCAGAGATCCGTGGGCCATAAGGTCTCCACGTGTACGGACCAGCACTGCCTTTAATCACTTTAATTAATTAAATTCATGATTTCCTCTAAATTGAAGCCATTCATCAGCAGTGCAAAGCTGTGACCATTAATGGTTTAAAGACATCTATAACAGAGTTATTGAGGACAAGAGGTGATTGGTGGCCCTTCCCAGTTCTTTGCTACACTGATAATTGCTTTGAGGACATATTTACAGAGAGAGGCGCTAAATTATCTCCTAGTTTTCTCTCAACATGTGATGGGGACCTTCACAGGAAGTGGCAACAAAGGGAGAGTCTACAAAGTGGCAAGGGTGACCCCTGAGTCTCAGCGGTGCTGCTGGTGTGAAAGCATCCTCCTCTGAGGCTGATGTACTGAGTTGCTGTCTTATCTCGGGTTGGACACGGGAGTCCAAGCCCTTGTACTCTAATCCTCTGGTTCCTTAAGCCTGAGCTCTGAACCCCCCCGTTGACAGTCGACTGTGTAATCCTTCAGAGATCTGCGTGTCTGTGTAGCAAGCAAAGCACTGCTTCCTACAGAGGGACTCCCACTGCCACGATACGCCGGGCTGACATTTTCATTTTCACTTTGATGGTTCTAAAAACCCATAAACACCTTTGTTTGCCCTCCCTTTCATCTGTACGGCGTAATGGCGTGACTGAGGTTATGCTGATGCTCACTTTGAGCTTTTAAGCTCTCGGTGTTTATTGGTATAATGAAATGCAATGTTCTTTCTTTTTTGGTAAAACCCTGAAATTTAATGTCGCTATAATGAACTCTGCCGTTCTAGAAATGGTATTGTTTCAGTTTATTGGTCTGTTTTTGGCCAAAACTATTGTTGGTCACACACAATCAAAGGAACCTATAGAATATGTTTGGATACAGGTTTTATCTATAATGGATGAAAGCAACAACTACCTGGTAGCACTAGGGCAGTCATGCGACAACAACATTGGTTTGAGTGTATAACTGCACTTTTTTGTGTTTACTTTTCACTACTGAATGATATAGAAGTATACATTATGTGTTATATGTACACTGAAAATGTGAAAAGAAATACAAGTACAGGAATGGACCTAAACTACTACCGATGCTTTATCGCTCCAGCAGTACCCCAATGCAATGTACCTCTGAACAATGGCACATTTGTAACTTGAAAGAACAATGCTGCACTTCTAAAGGCAAAAATGTACCTTTACCATCACCATGGAATTTATACCGAATGAGTAAACATCATTCGGTATAACATATCAACTTTTAACATTTATACTTATGGTTAAATCCCTGAAAAGTCAGGGATATTATGGAATCGTCATTGTCGCCGCAGTTTATTCGTTTTAACGCGATAACCCACAAACTGTGTCATTTATCATTTTCAAATGTCATATCATCATAGACCTTAGTACAAGGAATGTTTGTTGGATATTTCTAACACTAGGGAGAGCTTTAGTTTAAACATTTTTGGGCCATAATTTATCAATAATTTTTTCCGAATTAGTCCAAATTTGGTGCATATGAATCGACTCAGGGATATCTATTTCATTTCTATCATATCTTACTCTAATAGTTCATAATTTGCTCACTAGGGGACACTCTTTAAACTAAAAATTGCCTGTACAATGCGGTGGATGAGGGATCTTTTGGAGATATGCCCTTTGCTGACGGGGACTACAGCATAGGCATAGTTTTGTCTAAAATGTATTTAAAGAACCAACCATTATTTAAGGCAACATATTTTTTTTAATTGCTTAACTAAGATTTCAATTTTTAATCTATGTTTAGAATCAAATAATTTTAAACTACGCAGTATATTGTTCTGGTTGAACTGATTTGTCCTGAACGCGTTCAATGGCAAAAAGTAAAAACGAAATTCTGTGTTTTTCAACTATTTTAGCCTTTTTCTATTGGGAAAAAAAACATCTTAATCTGAATCAGGAATTTGTAGCTTTACCCTGTTAAAAGTAAAAGTATGTACCTAATGTTGTCAGCAGGGATTTTGTATCTATAAAATCAAACAATGTTCCACAGCTACCACCCTAAGGGACACACCCCTGCCTCAGACAATACTCTTTTGAAAATGTATCTTTCATTACAAAAATAATAACCTTAATTCTATAGCTCTGCTTATCCATGCTCCTGTTTTAATCAATGTTTCTATGACTTTTATTTCAACAAGATGGATGTACGTGTAGTTTACTCCCTCTCCTACCAATCACTCCTAACTTGTAGTTTTAAGTATCTTAACCTATTGATTTAAACGCCAGGTTTATTCCCCAAAGCGGGCCGCTTGACTCTTATTTCAGCTGAGGTGTCTTGGCATGGGAAATAGATTTTCTTCTCTGAAGGTATCTGTTTAATTTTCTTCTCCCCTGTGTATTTTAAATGTTTTCAGGCTTGCCAGGGATTTTAGATCAAATAATTCTTTTTAAATCTATTTCTGGGGTAGCCTGCTACTGTGTCTGTGTTGTTGAGGGAGGGGGCGGCTTACCTTTACATAGTTATACATTACTTTTTCTACTTTGGTGAGAAAACATCCACACTTTCAAATTCCTCGGCAACATCTCAGATTTTTCGTTTTTTTTTTAAATAGAACAGGGATTAGATTTTAGCAGAATATGTTTATTTTATACTTCAGAAACTGTCTCTAAGATATAGTCGTCAAGGACTGTTTTCATAGACTGCATTAATGATCTGACAGATATTGAATGATTTACTCCAAACACTGTCTTGATTGTTTGGAGGCTGACTTGTAGCTGCCAATCTCTTCATGGCCGTGATGCATTAATGATTTACATGTAGGGTAACACCGTTAAACTGAGGTGAATTTTACAAACGTTATGATTTCATGCAGTCATTGTAATGGCGTGAGAAGACTCGTGACATGAATGACGCTAACTAGAAATGTATTGATTTTTTTTAATGTACCTTTATTTAACATGGAAATGTCATTGAGATTAAACCTCTATTTTACAAGAGAGACCTGGCCAAGGTAGCAGCCAATCGCACATTTAAAACTAGGCCTATCCTGCCGTCCCCGACAACAAGGGTATATCCCGGAAAAGTCCCCAATCCCCGTCGTTGTACAAGCAATCCCCTCGATTGAGCCCCTCAAATGATCAATAATCCTGTTATTTCCACAGTATTTTTAATGAAAAAAATCTCCCCGAAGTGAGAAAAATAAGAATTATTAGACTAAAATATGGGTTAAATATTATTTTAGCAATCTGGAATCTCCTCCTGTTGATTCATAAGCACCAAATTTGGACTATATTGGACCAACAGTTAGGAATTTAGGTCCTAAGAAATTGCTTTTTTAGGAAGCGCCCCTCATGAGTAAAATATAACTATTAGTCTAAAATGTGATATTTATAATATAGATATCGTCACATCGATTCAAAAGCACCTAATTTGGACTAAATTGGAGCAAACCTTTCCCAAAATCAATGCTGTTGTTCCTCTCACTAAGTCTATGTGGGTAGAACATTTGAAAATGATCCACGGGATAGTTTTTGAGTCATGATGTTAACACAAAGGATCTGAGGACGCGGCGGCGATGACGAGTCCATGACGGGTCCAAATACTAGAAATACAACAAGTAAAACAAAAATTCAGAATCAAGCAACAAAAAAGACTAACCATTCACAGTGCTCTCTCAAGAAAAACACGCAAAAGTCTCCATCAGCACATTCTTCAATTGATATAAGGGAATCGAATTTTAGGTCATTTGTAAGTCGATGTTGAAGAGTAGGAAAAGGCAGTTTTTCCAAAGTCTGTTGAAACGCAGGGTAAATTAAAAAGTAGCAGAAATAGAAAGCCGTAACTGGTTACAGGTGTTGAATCAGAGAAGGGCACTGAGGTAAGCTGGAAGGTTACCCACTATTGCTTTATAGATAAACATGTACCAATGTACCAGTGCTGCATTCAGTGAGGTCCAACCCATTAAATCATAAATAACGCAGTGATGAATGATAGACTTTCATTTGCAATTAAACGTAGCCATGAATGGTACGCCGAATTAACTTCACGAAGAACAGACAAGGCTGTATGCATGTAAAATATGTCACCACAGCAGATACAGGCATAAAGGTGGCTTCCACAAGTCTTTTCCTCGTGATAAAATTAAACAAGATTTATTTCTTAAATAAAATCCAATCCTCGTTTTTAGTTTCACTTGTCATTTGTCATCCAACCATTTGTCACTTGTAAGATGTGAATCTTTCGATAGGCTATCAGATGTGATAATGCTTGAATCATCGAGCAGCTGTGAGTGTGAGCTTTTGAGATGACCATGAACTTAATTTTTGGAACAGTTAAAATCAACTTTAAATTCAGTGGAGCAGATTATCAAATGCAATCTGAAGCTCCAGCAACGCCTGAGATATGGTGGGAGCGTTTTTATATAAATCCTGTGTCATCAGCGTAGAAATAGGTTTTTGTTTTAATATAATTACCCAGATCATTGCCGAAGATCCTCAATCCCTTCATTTCATCTCGTCTGGATTACTATAATTCTTTGTATTCAGGTTTAAGATTAAAAAAGCACCTTCACGTCTCCAGCTTGTTCAGAATGCTGCAGCTCGGGTTTTAACAAACTCTAGAACACAAGACCACATCAGTCCTGTTTCAGCCCCTTCTTCACTGGTCATCATGTAAAGCACTTGTTTACTTTGTAACAACTT
The DNA here is from genome assembly GCA_009660295.1 of Lophius piscatorius. Lineage (NCBI taxonomy): Eukaryota > Metazoa > Chordata > Actinopteri > Lophiiformes > Lophiidae > Lophius > Lophius piscatorius. The sequence goes on from VRLP01000730.1 coordinate 154,491, forward strand.
AGGTCCCAAAAACAAACCTCGTGGGACACCATTAGTTGTTAAAAGAAATTCAGATTTTTGTCCCACTGCATTAACACATTGTCTCTGATCAGCAAAGTACTCTGTGAACCATTTCACAGCTTTTGGACTGAAGCCATCAGCAGTACATGGAATAAAGCACTGAATAAAGCACCTTAGAAAAGATTGGCAAATAAGGAGTACATTTGTGTTTTATGTCCAAGGCTTCAATGGTGCAATTTGAGTTTTGGCAGTTAAGCCACTGCGCCCTTTTTTAAAACCAGACTGAAAGTCATTTAAAACATTTAGGTCAAGTAAAGACCGCTTCAGTTTGAGTTAACTCTCGATATCATATGTTACTCTCATAAGTAGAATTTGCTCACTGGAGGGAATTTTTATATTGTTAAAAAAACTGTGGATAAAACTTTGCATTTAATTAGAGAGGTCAATTAGGGGGATTGCTTGTGCAATGCAGGCGATTGGGGACTTTAGGGGGGATATACCCTTGCTGTCAGGCAGGAGAGCATAGGCCTAGGCATGATGGAGTCTGCATACTATCAATGTATTAGTCACATTGTCTCAAGGCTTAAATGTCTCAAACCTCATATTTGTATTATTTTCAATCAAATGGAGACCTCTTATGACCTTTTTCTGTCAATCAACATATTCATTTCTGTTCACATGTCATTAGTCAGGTTTCACTTGTGACTGGCTCCCAGGATGCCTTGGAGTGCCTTCGGAATCCCCCTGGGAAGCTGGAGGAAGTTGAGGATAGAAATGTGTTTGCCTAATAAAATACATTTTCAGAGACATTTCCAGCAGGGAGCTTCTTGTAAGCACCGGCTAATACCAACTGCGAGCCGAATTTGTGGAAAACATGCCTCCGGCCAAGTCTGATTCAGACCTTACTTCTGCTTGAGTGTGTTTTGTGTCACTCATCAACATTTCTAAGCCTAGAGGTCTGTGCTGCCATATGTGCGGTGATAAATATGTAAATGAAGGAGCACCAGACTTCACATTACAATAAACTGAGTCAGACTTAAAAACACCATGAAATAGCATATTGGAAACATTGGCGCGATATAAAGAACTTTTGATGGAGAGCTGGCACTCGTGGAGGTGAGTGGAAACAAACCTAAAGCCCGCTTTGGTAAACTGATGAAATATTTTGAGTGGCATGTTAATTTCCATATAAAGAGCACGCACATAATGATTTGTTAATGTGGGGGTCACTTTCACTCGCTCAAACACCTGCTACAATGAAAAGCCTCAAGATGTTGTTGTGGCTCATTTGCATTTACTTGCATTTTGAGCCGGAGCAGGACCCATTCAAACCTTGGAGGTAATCTTTACCATGCAGGAAGAGGCAGCCTTTTTAGAAAGGAGTCCGATATGATTGCTCCCTCCAGGACCAAATTTCAGACTGATAAAATAAATACTGACAGTTTACGCAACATTTTGTCCTGACTGAAATATGTAGACCATGATTGCATAATAGCAGAATATAACTTATTTCAATTTAGCAAAATCGTGAGTGCCTCGTAATGAAATATCTTATAAGCGGTTCATTTATTGATGGTGCCGTGACTTTGGTCATGTTTAATTCCTATAATACACAAATCTGGAAAATATCAGCAGAATAAAATGACGTTGACTGACGCCTCAGCTTTGAAAATGGCTTCATTTTGTGATCGCTACACATTTTTAAATAAAATGTCATGTTATATGGTGTTAGCATTTAGCCCCACAAGCTAAAAATGGCTGCAAACCTGGTATAAAGATCTAATAAATACAATCTCATCATAAAAATGTGTGGAAATGACTAGATTTTAGGATATATGTTGCTGGGTTGTTGGTTGTAAATTAATTAAACTTTGAAACATTCCTTTGTCTGGAAACGTTGTAACTGAGTCCATCATATGGATTTCCGTCTGCAATAATGGTTTTTGAAAGCTAAAACAGCAGCTCCCATCACCCCCCCTGTTTCCATATCTTCTTCTTTTCATTGTTTCGATGAAATTAAATTCAATTGAAAGAGCCCAAGTGGCAAATACAATAAGAAAACTTCTAACTACTGAAGTAAGTTCAAGCATTGTAAAGCCTAAATTGTCTACATCAAATAAATAACTAAAGAAAGGGATACTGTTCCATTAAAAAACTAACAAATGCTACAAATGCTTGCCTCCTCCCTCTACAACATACAAGGTCATTTTATGTCAAATGTTTGTGACTCCTTTGCATTTGTTTGTACTTTTATATTCAGCAATTGTATGCACAGTGTTTTTTTGTGCAGTACTTTCAAAATCTGAAATTTCTACGAAATGAATCGTCTTGCCTAGTCCAAAGTTCCAAGGGCACATTCAAAAACGGAATCAAAGTTTCTTATCTCAGCAAACCTCAAAAAGAGAAAAAGTTCAGGGTCTAGTGGCTAAAGATTTGCACAATTACAGTGAAAAGAATCAGAAAAATGCAGGCTCTGACAGAAGGTCCCCACTAAACTTCATGTAGTTTAAACTGGTCCAATGTGATTAGCTTGTATCGAGAATCGAACTCGCTGATTGCCCATAAGACCTAAAGACTGAGCAATGAAATTCAGTTTGATGGAAAAATGATGAAAAGCAAGTCAGAAGTAGGCTTGTGTAAGAAAGGATGAAGATAATAATAGTAAAGAATGAACTCCTATGAGGTTATTTTCAAGACAAATGGCTTACCTAACGGTGACATCTCTGGTACCCCAGCTAAGTACGGCCCATCGAGAAACTTTGGCTCGTTATCATTGATGTCCTGGACCTTGACCACAAATTCTGACCTGGGCTCTACAGGTAAATTGGTGATTCGGTCCACAGCTTGAGCCTGAAGGGTATAGTAGGCTTGTGCCTCCCGATCAAGACGCTTTGTGGCATGGATGTCTCCTGTGTTCTCATCAATGGTGAAGATGGAGGTGGCGCCCTCACCAGATAACACATATTTGACCTTGCCGTCTCCTTTGTCCACATCGGAGTGTAGCTGGTGGAAGAAAAAAGAGCATTGCGGTTAAGGATGGACCTGTAGGAGCATAGATGATCAACTGATAGAAAACAAATGTATATAATGTATGTATTTTAGGATGGCTGGAGGGCTTAACTGCAAACATCCAACATGATTAGGTAGTAATTACATTATAATAACTACCTAAGTGTGTTGATACTTCACAAAATTCATTAAACTGGAATTTAAATTGGGTGGCATTTTAGTAAATGTCAAATCAATCGTTCCATTTCATAAAATGTGTTAAAATCCAATACTAAAATATGTAGATATCGCATAAAATATTCAGCATTTACACCATGTGTAATACACCAGCACACAAAAACACACACCACTTTACCACACATCATGTTTAATGCACAAAACTGTGAGACGGATCAGAGGATCAAAGCGTGCACCATTTATGTATGAATTAATTAAGCTACAAAATCCCATCATAATTTGCAATTTGCTGCAAATAATGGAGCGAAATGGGTCCACTAACAGCAACGCCGCTGTAGTTTACCAATCTAATGGTCATTAAGAGTTAGTCAACAACAAGCAATACTCCATCAGAACCTGCAGCTCATCACAAAGAAGGAAAATACAAGAACGATGATTGGCTGAGTTGAGGGAGGTCTCACTCAGGTCTTTTATGGTCTCAGGTGTAAATACTTGCTTGGACATGAAGAAGAGGCAAAGATCTGAATAAATGAGGATTGAATGGAAGCTGGACTGTTTCATGTTGTGCTCCGTTTTTATAGTTTGTTGAATACAAAGGAGTCCGGATGGTTTAGTGGATATGCAGTTTCTGCGTGACATACTTGTGTTACATGACATTTGGATTGGGAAGGCTTCCCGATCCGAACTGTTAAAAATATTTAACAGTTTGAGCCGAAGCACAGAATGCAGCTTTAAGATCATCGTCTGCTGGTAGCACAGATGGATTCTACAGGTTCTTCCTTCTCAGAATTAAAGGCAAGAGCTGATGTCATACACCAAAAGCAGCTCTTTTAGATCAGTCGTTTTCTGTTTTTTTTTTATGGCTCTTTAACCCATTGTTCTTTAATATTAGCAGCGCACCAAAAGAAAGGTTCACCTCATAACTTCAAATCTTTGTCGGCTCAAAGCACGGCGGCCACTTACGACGGAATATTCTGGAACAGTATTAGGAGTTTGTTTTAACGTTTTTTTTACTACTTTTTTTATAGTTGAACGTCAGAAGAAGTCATGTGAGTCTAAAGACGACTTCAATACCCCTCCTCAAAGTGAGAAAAGAAAGACCTTGAAGAACTCAAGACATTATAATAATAATAATACGACTTGAAGCTAGTACCCAACCTTGAGTAGTCCTGTTTGAAGTGAGAGCGTGTGTGATGGCTGTCAACCCATTCAGTGTGCTGAACATCACACAAGCTGCCATACATCTTAAGGGAAGGCCATTGTTGTTAATCAAAGACGGGCAGAAGAACCATCTTCAGCTGTCAGCATTTAGCAGAGTGCACATCTCTATCTTTACTCCATCACCTCCAACATGACAAATGGCCTCAATTAACAGAAAAGCACCCAGACTATGCTTTTAATGGTTTCATTTTTTCCCCCTCTCATTATTATTATTTGGTGTAAAAAGTGTAGAGAAAAAAAAAGTTTCATTCGGACATGAAATATCTGATCTTGTATAGCGTCCTCAATCTTCCTAGTGTTTGGAATTTTGTCATCATCAAGCCAGTGAAATTAAGTGGGACCATGTGTGTAGACAGATGGATTTCTCTCTGTTACAAAAAATAAATAAATAATTCAACTTTCCTGACTCCTGGGCCGAGCTCACTTCAGCCCATATACTGCGACAAATGGTTTCTTTAAATTATAGAGTATAAACATTGCACACTAGGAAGGGGTTCTCCAGTGATTTGGTATTTCTCTGCTCACCACCGTCCACCATGTCATTTTAAACTCAGCTTCAAACTACTTCAAAGTGTACTGAATGCCTCACGGGGGCACATTGTTGGGGAAGTGGACCCTAGAGGGGCCAGAACACTCCATCAGATCAGCTTATGGAGTTAGGCATGGTCTCAGAGCTTCAGAACAGCTTCATCATCGTACATCTCTCCGATGTGATATGAGGGGTGATCCAGTGTCAAAACCATTTCCGAGACTTCCAGAAAGCAGACAGTCTGACATTCACACCCACATCATAGTGGGAGGTGAGAAAGGAGTTCAACTTGGACTTGTTTAATTTCATTCTTGACAAAACTCTTTCTGTGACTTTACTTGAACAAACCTAGTACAGCACAAGAAATGCTTCACCGTAACCGTAAGCTTGTCACGATTCATTTTAATGACTGTTCAGGACAATTACGTATGATTTCTGCAGCCTTCTCAACCAGGAGAGTTGGATCCCATTTATGAAACCAAAAATAAACAAATATTTATTTACCGTTTTGTATTACAGGTTTTTGGAAGGTAAAACCAAGAAAAACGTTTTTGAAAAGAGATTTTTTAAGAATTTACAGCAGGGTGTCGGCATGCACTGTAAAAAGAAAATTGTTGATGAGGCGTTTATGAAAAAGAAATAACTTAAACTTATAACTTCAATTAAATAAAGTATTTTTGAATCGAACGTATTTATCCAAGAATCTAACTAGAAATCCAAAATAAACATTCATCACGCATTTCTTTTTTTAGAGCGCAGTGAAAATGGAATAGGTATATGATAAATGCGATTCCAAAGTATCTCCCTTCCGTGGCTACTGACCATTTCTAACAGGGGTGAGACCCCAGGATTGCCCCATAACCTGTTGGAGGGATCATAGATCTCATCTGGACTGGGAACATCTCGGGATCCTGAAGGATGAGTGTACGACTCTCACCCTGTAATGTTCGTTTTTGTGGTTTATTGGGAGATTTGAAATTCTGAAAGTTGCACTGAACTTTACGTGACACTTCTTGCATAACAGTCTTGCACAAATAGGGTCTTTGTCACAATAGACACTATAGGAAACATCCTACTTTCTACTCTATACTTCCTGTTTATGTCCATGAAAATGAACAATATTGGTGAAAGAACTATGGACAACATTTCTATCTCCTAAATATCTTAAAGCACACACTGCTTGTCTTGGTTCCGATTTTTCTACACACAATGTCAGAAAACCTTCAAGGCACTTGGGAGGACACTATATACACTGTTCAAGAATAAAATTTAAATTAGCTGCCTGATAGAATCACCAGCTCTGCAATGTACCGAGTTCTGAAACCTTTCCATCAGAACTAGTATTTTTGTGGGATCGAACAAAATTAGCTAGCCCCTTTCTCCCGGCATGCATCAGTAACATTTGATTTTAGCCCCATTTTAACACAACCAGCATATAGTCCGATATAGAGGTGAGGGCCGATGATCGGGTCTTGAAATGTAACATAATCAACCGACAGCGTTGTGTCATCTGGGGCGCTTCAGTTCGGAAATTAATCCACCCCATGATAGACCCTCCCCTCTTCATGAAAATCACAAGACTCGCTGTGAATGAATAGTCCATTTTTGGACGAAACTGCAGAAAGAATTTATGACACTATGCTCAACTAATCTTACGTTGTTTTTCTCAAAAGACAAAGGAGACACAGATATTGTGTAAGATCTTTGGATAAGATGCGACGCCCCAGTGTTTTTGTTTTTTTGTGCTCTATCAGAACATATAATCCAAATGTTGAGTATCCAAAGGTGAAAAAGTAACACAAACAAAATTCCTGTGAAAGTTGACGGAACTCAATAACACCAATTTATTTTGCTGTCGTTTCGACCCAGTGGCCTCCTTCAGAACATCACAGAAAGTGGAGATCAGGTCAATCGTTAACAGGAAGTGCTATCCGATTGGCTCAAACAATCAAATGATGATACCTCCTGAGGTCACGAATATATATTTGTCATTAATATGACAAAGACAGAACAGATGAAGCAATACAAAATACAATTTCTACCAGGACAGGGACATTGATTGTCATTGATTGTATAAGTACATTTTAATTAATTGTAAATGCAATGCCGAAATCCCAATAACGAACGACTGAGACTAAATCAACATGTAATATAGTAGATGATAAAAAAGACGAGAATGTAAGTCTCCTTTATTTTCTCCTGGCAAATATTTCCTTCAGTGGCGTATGCTGCGCCGGCTGAGGTGCAGTCCACCGCTGCACCACCATCTCATCCAATACAGTGGGGACGTGGAGCATGAGTACATATAATAGGTCCCAGAGGATGGAAGACGACATCTGGGGAAACTTTGATGGAGGCTTGCAGCGGTCCCGGGGTGCACATCACTCTTCATACCTGTGTAAAGGGCTTGAAGACTAATGGGACCATCTAGTAGCTTCTTCCCCCAGGAAAGTTGGCGCCTAGAGTCTCACAATTTTATGTGGTGAAGCCAATAATTTGTCGAAGTCAACCCATTCTCAAACCTTAAACGGACAAGAAACAAAGCTCGCCGGAATCAAGATGAGCGTGGTAAAAATAGATATGCCTATCAGGGTTTGTTACCTGACTGGATGTATGTTTGCTTTTTATGAGGACATTAAAGTATTAAGGATTGAACTTGTTTTCCATCAGATAAATCTGATGAGGACTAACTCAATCTGGAGTAAAATGACAAAATAATTGTTTTTTGTCTAGACTGGATGAAAAGTTAATGATAGCCTCAGAATATACAATTGTAACTGACTGAAATGAGACAAAAAAAAAACAACTAAGAAGAATAATACATAATTATTATTCATAATTAAAAAAAAAAATTTTTTTTAGACAAGACTAAGATTAGATTTAAATGCATCTCTATGAACTAACACTGATTGTCCGGCTTTGAAGGCGTGTTACCTGTGATGGACGAAGCCTTTTCAATTTCAAGGTGAATAATAAAGCATCTAACACTTTTGTGTTAGATGCTTTATTAATATCTTTACAACTGACGTTAGTTATTAGTCTGTGCAGGAACTATTAAAAAACATAATTATTATTTTTGTTTTGTCAGTGTCACAAAGGAAAATAATTATGCGCTAGTTGTGTTCGGGTCATTTCAATTAAGTTCTGGCCCCTTTTGGTTATTAAAAAAACTAGTTGACAACATTTATTTGTTTCTAAAATTACAATTTAGTCGCACAGCAGCGTTGTTGTGGCTCTTCCTTCAATTTATCTGTAAATGTCAACATCTCATTATGGGATAAATAACAATGGGTATTTCAGGTTCTGCATCAGCGCTGGAGGGGTGGAGAATGATTAGGTCAATATTATTTGGTCTCAGTGAAGGAGTACACGCCCAACAGAGTATACAACTCCAAAGGTCCTTTATTAATGGAATCCATCAGCCTCCTGACGGACGCTGCATTAGTGGCGGCTTGATGATTGCACTGGTTGTGTCCTCCAGGCTCAGCATGCTTAGACCCCCACCTACACCCCCTCCTCCTCCTCCTCCTCCTCCTATGTAGCTGGCTGTGTTTATTCACCAGCTCCTGCTGTCAGGAGCAAACTTGAGGTAAATTGTCAGTGGTGGAGAGTCAACATTTAATCTTGAGGAAGCCATCCGTGAAAGTTTGTTTCCAGTAAATGCCATGGACAAGAAGGACAAAAGTAGCCGGCCATGAAAGTATGCAAGCTGGGTCAAGGGTCAGACACACCATGTGGTCCTTTCAGTGAACTGTTTGGTTTGCTCCATTTCCCACTATCTGGAGGAAGGACACAAAACGTTGCAGCAACCGGCTCAGCACATCTCCGAATCTCTCACCACGGAGGAATATATTAAATACGTGTAGCGTGGCAGTCCGTATTGAGAGCCTAGTCCGGTCAAATTGTTTTCTTTCTCATTAATATAACTCATTTTGAAAACAGTCGCTTCTCGTTTTCAAGTGGTATTAGAAGTTTCAATTGCGATTACTCTCAACGAACACTGTAGTTGCTCCACTTGCAAAACCGTTCTTCAATAATAATTTTTACACCCCCCACCCTTGAGGCGAGTGTAGCGCAGCGCGCAGCTGGAGGCGCTGTAGCTCAAAGGCACGCCCAGGGATTGGGAAGGAGGGGTTGGATCTGAACACACAACCCTTCTGAAATCACTTATCATCACTTTGTATGCAGGCAGTTCTCCAGGGACCGGCCTGTTAGCTTTGTGTTTGTCTGGTTTACCTTGTAGCAAGGGAGAAGGGGGGGGGCATAAAAGAACCCTTAACAACCCACTGATTCATGCTTGTCCCCCCACCACAACGACTGCACTACGCGTTCAAATGCTTCTTGCTTTTGAATTTCGCTTTGTGTCATACTTTGCTACAGAAAAAGTCCCCTTTTAGAGTGTGTGACGCTATTTTGTTGCTATTTACACCCTTTTGGCTTGGCTCTGTCTGCAAAGGGGAAACCAGAGAGGCCTTAAACAAAAAAAAGAGAAAAAAAGGACTATAAATAAGAATGATTCAAACCCTAAGATGTATTTACAACCGTTTGTGCACAATCTAAAACGGATTAAAACATCCATACCTACAGGCTACCTGGGCGCAGTACTTGATCCAGTGCAACAACATGACCCTTAATCAGCAGACGCCCTCAAGATATTCCACAGAACAGCTTGAATGAGGAGGTCGAGGTAACGTAGTGGGATTCACTGGACATCCAAAAATAAACGTCAAGCATTGATGATGGTGCACAGAAAGTGTTTCCTGTTAATACTTTTGATGCTGTTGGCTCATTATAAGCCTTTCCACACAGTAACTGCTACACTATATAAACTATATCCTTCTATATCCTCCTAGGATCTCCCACTAGATCCTTCGTGTTTAAACTCCTTTTAAGTATTTTTTTCGGGAATGTCTGGTTGTATATTTCTGACACTAGGGAGAGCTTTATCTGTAAAATTGTCAGGCCATAATTTCTCAATTTTTGGTCCGATTTAGTCCAAACTCAGTATGTATGGATCGACTTAAGGAAATCTGTCTTTTAAGTATGATGTTTTACTCTTGTAGTTCACTTTTTTACTCACTAGGGGGAACTTTTCTCACAAAAAACTGTTCTGTACATATCACAAACACCTTTTCATGGATCATTTTCAAATTGTATGCCCACATGGACCTTAATGCGAAGAAGGACTGCATTGATTTTGGGAAAAGTTGGTTGTATACACTCTAACTAATTAATTATGACATATAGTTTAGCTTTAAGTACTAGCATCTGTTTGATTGTATTTAAATGACTATGTTTTTTTAAATGTTTGTATTCAAATTTCATATAATTAGCATGAAATTGTTTATTTTGAAAAGACTTAAATTAATTTAGTCAAAAAAAAGTTTAATTGTAGACCAAGCAGGATTCAATTAGTTCAAATTCAAGAGATTGTTTTTTATATAATGTTCAGCAAATGATGTTGTTCTGAATGAGAAATGTATTTGGAACATTATATGATCAAATATCAATTTGATGCGACGCCCCAGTGTTATTTTGTAAGACTATACATATTTGGTATATCAAGAATTATTACATAAATATAATTTTTACTTGTTTAATCCATAATTTAATGAGTAAAACGCATCACATTAAGTTTGTTTATGTCAAGATCATGTAGTCGAAATATGTAGAAATGTTACGTGTAATTAAAAGGCAAACATTTTGAATATTACGGCTTAAATATTTCTTTGAGTGCTTTAAAGGGAGTTTTATCTCCAAAAGTTTTCCGGACATAATTCATCAACCGTTGGTCTCATTCACTCCAAATTGGGTGCATATGAACTGACTCCAGGAGATCTATCATGTATTCATCATATTTTACCCATACTGTAACCTAATTGTTCATAATTTACTCAGTTTAAAGAGTTTTTTTTTCTTTTCCAAGAAATACTATGGAAATAACTTCACATTTAATTTAAGGAGTTCCATCAGGGGGGTTGTTTGAAGGTGTTGGGGGGCTTTACAAGGATAAACCCCTGCTGTTGGGGATGACAGTGTAGGTTTAGTTTACCCATATGAAATCAGGCTTGTGGATAAAAGTAACGTTGACCCGTAAGATCATTTATCCTTGACATACATGAACATATTACATTTAGATATTGATGTGAGAGCAGGAGCTTTTTCTCAAACTTCTACCATTCAATTCAAGAAAACTAGCTACATAATCTCATTTATGATCTATTCCTTAACGTGAGATCTCATCTACCTCTTCCATTGCTCTCTTTGTTATCTCGATTCCATTTACCATTTGTCTTACTGAAGACTCTCATTATCTCAGCTTTTCTCCCGAGGGTTTTTTTTCTTTAAAAGGAGCATCAATTTCAGAATGAAAAAGATCTTACGTAAAGAGTTAAAGATAAGATTATCCTAAGCGGAAGGTTTTACCTCTAGGTGGACACATAATTTGAGCCGTCTACCGAGGGCATGGAAAAAAAACCTTCACGGAGCTCAAATAAAGATGGACGACGAGAATGGGTCGAAAAAAGGAAAAAAGAAAAAGGCTTTAAATATGCAGTCGGGGGTCTCAGTCCAGCTGCAACTGACATGAGCTTCCGACATGCTTGGCTTTTCATCCGTTCACTCGGCCATGTTCTGGCGAGTAGCCATGGCGCCGTGCTCAACAGCTCCTCTATCATCTCAAGTTGGGAATTGGAGACTTCACCGAAACCGTGGAGAGACTGTTGGCTGTCACACGGTGGTGGACACACGCATGGAATGGGAAACTTCTCCTCCTCTTTCTTATTCATCCTTTAATAATGTTTCATTTTGACAATGTATAATAATTTCTTAATTTACTCTTACATCCTTCCTGGTCCCTTTGTCCTTACCTTCAACGTTCATCATCTTTTGTATTTCTGAAACTTTTATGTGATCAATATTAAACTATATGACAAATGCATCAGCCACAATATTAAAACCACCTCCCTCTTATTTTCTATCTCCCTTTTTTTCTGCTACCGAACCGTTCTGTTATCCACGGTGTGTTCTGACTGCTTCTATCAAAACAAGCAATAACTTTTTTTCTCAGCAATTTGTCCCACAATGGCTCTTCTGTAGGACCAGAAAACACAGCTTTGACATCACTCCTCCTGTGTATCAATGAGCCCTGGCTGTCCAAGACCTTGTCTCAAGTTCACCAATAATTTTTGCATAGACCACAGTTAGGTACTAATCACTGCAGACCAGGAACACCCAACACCACTTGCAGTTTTGGAGACGCTCTGATCAACGCCACCATAATTTGGCCTTTTTTCAAAAACAGAAAAAAACCAAGTAATCCAAGTATGTAAAGTAAAACTATTCAGCAGCATTTTAATTCATAACATAAGCTGCCTTAAAAAAAGAACCAGAACTTTTTCCCGTTCAGCCAATAAGAGCGCGGTGTTCGATCACGTGATGCTGAGGTACAAAAAGAAAACTGCAGGGCGAGAAGTAGAAAGATACACCGGAGTAGAAAACCTGTCTGTCCGTGGGAGAGCAAAAAACCAATACAAATATAACAGAATCAAGAATATCCCGCTGACACGAGTGAGAATGAGAAGAATCCAACTACACAGAGCTTCTGCTGAAAAAAAGCTTCACCTTCTGAGGTGTCAATGTTTTTTTGGATCGTAGAAGACGGTGAGAGACAAAAAAACCTCTCCATCGCATGCAATGTTTCATCACAGAAGCAGCCCTGCAGACGCAAATATTCTCCTTAAAAGTCACCACAAAGTGCTCCGCTACTGTAACGAAGGAAAAAAGACATTCCTCAATCCGTGCATTCCGTTTACTCAAACAGGAGCGCTGTCTGCGCTCCAACTGGGGTAGCACTGGCAGAAATAGACGTGGTAGATTCTCATCACTCCTAAGCTCCTCCCTCAGGTTACTTCCCATATCTTTTCTCTTTCTACCACTTAATTTCTCCGTTATTTCGTGAAGGCTACTCATCTCTCTCTCCTGTGGTTCCAGCTACAGGTAGTCTGGACGGAAGAGCTAGGCATACATCTATCCTGGTCAAACACGGACAGCGTTTCTTAAATTCTCATGTCCATGACAAAGTGCAGAATGATGTAAACCAAATGATTCTTGATGTGCTGGTTCTGTAGCACTTCGCCATCGTAGATTCTGTATGTTTTGCTGAAAAAAAAAGGAGGATTATGATTTAAATTTTGAGCAAAATTAGGCCTAAACTGTCGTGCCCAACAGCAAGGGTATATCCCCAAAAGGCCCCCAATCCCCTGTATTGTTGAAGGAAACCCCCTGATTGAACTCTTCAAATTAGCTATTAGAGTTAAACACCATATATACACGATAGAGCTCAATGAGTCGATTCATACACATCAATTTTGAACAAAAACAATTTTTGTAAAAAAGGCAAAAGAAAACCAACTCAATTCATACGCGACAAATTAGGATTAAATCGAAGCAATGGTTGAGAAATTATGGCCTGAAGAACTTTTGAGGATAAAGCTCACCCTAGTTTTGTAACTACGTAACAGACGTTTCCTAAGTTTTCTCAGTCCAGTTCTTCCAGGTATATGTGGGTCTAAAATTTGAAGATGATCAGGAAATGTTTTTTGATCTCTGCGGCTCCAGAATATCCCCCGCTTTTCGAGGATGTCTCTCATCTTAGCCAGAACCATCCATCCCTGCTGCCTAATATAACCCACCCACCAATCTGACCGTACCTGTCAGTGGTTATAATATTATGGCTGACCGGTGTACGCAAGGGTTGATTATCTCTTTGCACACTTTGCATTTGACAATCGTTCTAATTTGCAAAGTAATCCGTCACGCGTTGCACCGGCGCGAACATGATTGCGTGAAGCACATTGGGTCTGCTTTAGTGCCGTATGAGTCACCGAGACGAGGCAGATTCCAGCACCAACATACTCTTCATAGTCGCATCAATCTTTCCCTGAGGCAAATTACTGAAACACGGATCATTTCAGCAAAGTGGACCATCTCGCCAAGAAAGCCTCACGTGTTCCGCCGAAGAGCTGTTTTTGTTTTGCGTGCAGTTAATGTGTACTTGGATTATGGCTGTGACTTATTCGGTCTGCAGGACGGAGACATTTCCGTGCAGGCAGATATCAGAAGCAGATGGAAGGAGACGTCGTCCTTCGTATTTGAATCACGCCTGTTATTTTAGCACATTTGGGAGACTTCTGTTGTTACAAGAGACAAGTGCGGCAGTCTCGAGTTTTGCACCACCTAAGAAGCGAACGGGCAGATCGTTTGTAACGATAAACAGTTGAAAGGTTAATGGTGCTGTTTATTTCTGCGGCAGAACGACACGCCACACAGAGAGAGGGAGGAAAGTGTTTAACATTTTACAGGGAATGAAGTGCCTTTCGATGTAGATATTGCATAATTAATCTTGTGAGTATAGGTAAGTGAAGGGTAATGAAAAAGTTGATCAATTAGTAAAAATATTTAGCTGTGTTTCACGGTTAAGAGTAAAATCAACAAAGATTATTTCTATTTGGGGTAGGAACTTCCACTTTCGATTTGGGATCTGTTTGGATCGCCCTCCACAGATCGGGCTGCACCTGATACACGGATCACTTAAAGTTTCAAATTTAACCATGATAATGTGAAAAAAGTTTCATGGACGCTTTTATTGCTTTAGAAACTAAACTTAGGTTAGAAAGTAAAGTAAAGTAATAATCTTCTATAGAGGTTCTGGTCCTGGATGTATTGTAAAGCAGTTCACGGTCATGGACACCGGAGGAGCAGAAGATCTTTGAAAGACTTGAGCATGATTTAAACCTCATTCCAGACTTTTCAGGCATTTCATTCTATCATTTGGTCTTTTCTTTCTTCGTTATTCATTTTGGCTGAATTAGTTCTTGGTTTTTTTAAGACCATGGTCAAAAAAGACCAGAATGAATGAAATAAACTACCAGGGTGAGGGTTGGTGCTGGACCCTGATGCTGTTCTGCTGTGTTTTCATTCATTTTCTGTACCAGCTCATTCTGTACATTCAGTTCAGCAGCTTTTCCCAGTAACAGTCTTTATTGTCATTATTGATGTCTGATAAAAGTTTTTCTGCTCAACAACAAGCAGCAGTAAACTGAAAACTGATTACAATTTATAATCAAATATCATTAATACTTTACACTATTTGGCTATTATTGTTTATATTATTTTCATTCGATTTATTTCCATCAGTGAACAATAGAAAAAACCAAAAATGATTATGTTATTATTGATATTATTATTCTTATTGTTTTATTTTGATAATGTTGTTGATAATGGTGATGATATATTAAATTAATTATTATAAGGCTAATAACACTGTTTTTTTTTAGATCTTAAAAACAAAATGATCATAAATAATAGTCATTAATGATAATCATTATTCATAAGACATAATACAAAGAAAAAAGAGGAGAGGTTGTTTTTTTTAGCTTTATCTGTTTTTATAGGGTACAGTTAGTCTTTATGATTCTGTTATTTCATTGTTGTTTGTGACCATAAAACATATTCCTTTGAGTTTGAAGTAACTTAAATCGAAGTCAGTTACTTATGTACTGGTTGCCATTGTTTTTTTAGTACGATGTTTTTATTTCAGGTTTAAGGTTTTTTTTAACCAAACACGTTTGACTCAGAAGTATTTATTTCAAATGTATATGTTATATATATATATTTTATGTATTTACATGCATGTACACACACACACAAATATAACTACAGGTTTTTGGGGTGGGGGCCCATAACCTAATTGCCTTCAGGGCACCAATTTGGCTAGGACCCTGCACCCTGTGCAGAATCTTTGCGTAAAAATGGCTTTAGATTACAACACCAGCAGAGACCGTGTGATGTCATCAGGACACCTTCACTCCGCTTTACAAAGCAAACATCTGTCTGCCGGTATTTTAAGCTTCAAAATAGCATTTTGTTTGAGTTTGAAGCAATTTGAAGGAGAAGAGTTGTCAGCTGAAGCGTGAGAGATAAAAGCAGATCTCGATTTCATCATTGAGAGCAATTTTTTAGTTTTGCGAGTAAGCCCTGTGGCGGTTGGATTTCCTGTTAAGGGGTAAGCGATGAAATCAGTCGAACTGACATTTGATGGAAAAATGCGAGAGGCGTCTGAATGGAGTCGACCACAAACCCTGTCACAGAGGACGGATGAAGCACACTTTATTGCAAAAAGAAACGGGCTGAATTAAATAAAGTGAATATCTGCTTTCTGTACAGAATAAACTGATTCAGAAGGTGTCAAAAAAATAAAAAAAAAGACAGTTAAAGGGGCTGCAGAATCTTTACAAATAGATGCGAGCGATGGCTTGACAGCGGGTACAAAGCACGTTCAGATAGCTTTTCTTTAGGGGATAAACATGAAAACGCAGAGAGGCAGTTTTCAGCGGGGATAAAGCAGGGTTCAACGCTCTCCCTCTGATGTGGTGACGGTTCACATGAGAGAATCAGCTTTCAATCAAAGTCAGAAATGATTTTTCACAATTCTGAATGCCATTTATGCACTTTGTCACCCTCTGACAGCGGCGGCTCGTATCTCTGCACCTGCCGGCTGAGTCATAACAGCGGAGAGATAATGGCTCAGTTTCCATGTGGGGAAAATGAATTTAGATCTTCATAGAAATGGGCCTTTTAGCCAATTTTAGTCAAGATCATAGAGGGGGGGGGGAAAGAAATTGCATACATATTTTTATCCAAGTTCTGATCCGAGGGCTTGAAATAGAGGCTGGCTGATATAAATCAGACGGCAGATGCTCTCTGCAGATAGTGGCCCCTCACGCACATACTGTGTGGTTTATCTCTGTGAGAGGGTTATTCAGATAAAGGTGCAATAAAATACACACACACACGCAATCAACGGGAGTACTGGCCGATATAAACCCAGTCGGCCATAACATTATAACCAGCGACTGGTGAAGTCAGACTGATGCTTTGGTTACGATGGCAGCTGTCAGCGAGTGGTGGGGTATATTAGGTGGCAAGTGACCCTTTTGATCCTGGTCTGAAGCGGTTCTTCTTCTTTGAGCTGTTCGTTTTAGGGGTCACCATGTGTTTCCATCTTGTACTCTGCATCTTCCTCTGTCACACCAACCAACTGCATGTGCTCTTTCATCACAGCCAGAAACCTCATCTTTGGTCTTTCCCCTCTTTCTTCTGCCTGGCAGCTTCATCTCAAGCATCGATATATCAAGAGATCCACTGTTCCTCCTTGTCACATGTCCAAACTATCTCGATCTGGCATCCCTTACTTTGACTCCAACCTGGGTTGTCCCCTGGTGTGCTCAATTCTAATCATGTTGATCCTTATCACCCCCAAAGTCTATAGTTAGTGCCTACAAAAATGGTCTAAGGAAGGAGAAGGGAGGTCAAGGCCCCCCAAGACGCCAGCCCTCCTGCATCACATGGACAACATAAGGCTCCCAGGGACTTTGGCAATGACCAAATGGTGATTCTTAGATAACTGAGTCAGATCTTAGCAAGTCTTGATGGATCTCCCAATCAAAGGTTATTAGTACCTACCAAACGTGTGACCACCAATGAATCAGTAACCGGGTCGTAGGCACCAAATGCTTATTTTTAGCATTTTATTTGCATATTTTTTTACTAATGTCCTGATATGTGTTGTTTTACTGTTGTATCTGTAAGACGAATTTGATTGTCCTGAAAGACTCCCATATATAAAGTGCATTATTATTACAATTTGTATTATTATTGATGCCTGTGGAGAGCGAAGGCTAGCCCACGTGTATCACAAAGCTGTTTTGGCAGCAAATGAAAGACCTACTCAACAGTAGGCAGGGGGTTTCAATGTTATGGATGATCTGTGTATATCTAAATCGACATTTTCCTCAAAAAATTCTCGTATAAATCGTGCTTTATTTATCCAATAATGATTCATCTTTTGTCAGAACGTTCACATTAAGTCAAAAAAGTACAGGCAACAAGACCGGCCCCTCAGCACCGAATCCCGTCTCCCTCACTACAAGAATGAGGCGTCCGCCTACTGATTACAGATTATTATCAGTCTCTGTTCACACAGGCCTCCTGCAGTGGATTTATGAGTAGTCACAACTTCGATTGAATGTCTCTAATTACATTCCGGCTAGGGTTAAGAAATCATTTCACTTTGTAGAAAGTACAATTAAAAATATTTGAATATGATTACGTCTTGTTTTGACGTAGCCATAATAGCAGTCATTTAGTTCTCCCTTCCTCGTGCTGATTAAGTCTTACGATTCAAAATCTAATAAGACATTTGTCGGATAAAGATTTTGGGTGAATATTTCTAATGCCAATCCTGCAGGTTTAATGAATGACGAAACAGTGTGATGACTTCATCGTAGGCATTAATTAATCATTTGAAATCCATTATTAATATATCTTAAACGATGGTTCCCAGTTAGAAGGCTATTGAAAGCAATGCCTTATAATTATGATGGTCAAATTACATTCGCAGATGACCAATATATAATTAGATGATTATTTGAATGCCAGTCAAATGTCATTTAGGGATGTCCAATAGGTAATCAGAGACGGTCGTTTGAAGGTGATAGAAAAACAAACACACTGCAGCCATTAAGGGAATCATTCCATCACCAACAGACAAATTCAATTCCTTAATGTTGAGTAGACGCTCTAAGTAGTCGCGTCAGTGCCAGCGTGGATGCTACAACTAGCATAGCATCAGCGCACCGCCACAAATGCTACACGTGCCACTCGGACGGCTGCAGATCCACACATGTTTTGCAGCAGGAGAAAAGCGGTATCCGTCGGAGAGAAGCTGCCGCCATAAGCCTTCAAGTACATTTCAATCATGACAAACATTTCCTAATTCATCCTCCTACAATAGGACTCTCTGCGGAGCGCCCCTCGACACACACAAATTAATTAGAGACATGCCGCCGTGCTTCCCGAGCCTTTCAGTCTAGTGCCCTGCTGCCTTTTCTGGTTTGCCAGTCGTGCCACGATGCCCATTTGTCATCCACATCAATGAAAGTAATCACACTAGCAATCAGGGTGACTTTTCACTTTATTTTCTATTTTGTGTCTGCATGCGTGTGTGTGAGTGTGTGAGTGTGGTTGTGTGTGTGTGGTATTCAGCTGCCCTCATCACAGAGATGCATATAAATGGGAGACAGGAATAGGCATCCCTTTCAAAGTGTCATGGGAGACAGAATCAAAGCTCTTTTGTCATAAAAAAAAAAAAAGAAGCTTCTCAGATGTTTGTTGTGTATGACAACTGTTTGTTTTCAAGTGAGCGTCGCCGAGAAACGAGGGCGGCTATTGATGGGCCGCTGGAAATGAAGAAGTGAGCAGCGAGGAGAAATAACGTGTATCCGTTTAAGTTGACGTGAGAGATCATCTTTGAATGCCGACTGTTTCGTTATGACTTCTGTTCCCGCGGGTGAAGATCTACTTAATGAGAAAAGGACAAAAAAGTGGCAACAGTTCAGCGAAAATGCAATAAGAGCAGGTTAATGAGGTTAGGAGTTGTTTTCAGCGGGAGTGTAGTGCTTTCTGCTGCGAGATAATTCGTTTAACCTTCAAGTCCAAGGCCAAGAATGGTGATTTTGTACGACAGAGATATGTGGAAGCCCCTCATCATAAACTGCATGGCACATTTTCTTCTCAGGATAAGCGGGGCTGCAGCCTGAGTGGAAATAAAATGCAGGTTTTAAATGATACCTTCATTTAATGTAATCCAATAACTAAATCACCTGCGTAGAAAAAGTATCCGCCGACCCGCAGAACTTCGTAACTGGGGCCAACTAATGCAACCAAACGCTTACATTAAATACACTGTAAAACTTGTCTGTTTAAATAACTGTAATAAACTGCAACAGTTAAATACAAATCAGTATATCACCATAAAAGGAATATAATGAATTATCTTAAATGAAGAAAGAGTATATAACTTCATTATTTATCGTCAGGATGCGTGGAAAACATCTTTAACAGTGAAATTACAAACTTTTGATAAAATTAATGGGATAATATTCTAACAATGCAAGACTGTCATTACCGTTAAAGTATTGTTCTGTCTGAGACGGATTTTGCTGGTATGAAAATTCAATTAACCTACTTTAACCATTTAGCAGAAGCAAACCCTAATTTCTACAAAATACAATGCTGAAAAATGGCATCTATTTGTAAGATAATGTTGATTTCTTGTAAAAAAAAAAAAACGTCTGAATTTATTGTCATTCACAGTCATTTTATGTAATTATTGACAATGTAGCTGTTAACAGGTTTGTTTCGTGGTAATTAACCGTAATGTCTTGAACACGGTCACTGCATTTTTCTTATGCAAAATTCTGGTAACCACAGCAGCCGCTATTTTACCGTAAATGATGCAGAATGTTTTCAACCGTAGACAAATCTGTAACTGAGACATGACTGTGGTGGGATATTAGTTCCTTTTTGTAGAACTACTTCAGCAGAGCCACAGAACCTTCATTTGTGGTGTGTTCTCGCAAACCAGTCCTCCTCCGGTTCCACCACAGCACCTCAGTGGAATTAATGGGCTCCTCTATTAATGCTCTTCAGCTCCAACACTGATGATATGACGTTCTTTCTTCTGCAGAATTTTCTGCTAGAGGGCAGATTTCATGTTTCCTTCCATTACGAGGGAATCGTCCCTCCTGGCCTTGAAGCAGCAAAGCATCACAGCGCCTCCTCCATCCGCTCCTCCTTACACTTCCTGTTCAAGGCAGGAGACTATATTTTCCCGCGTTGCTCCGTAGAATTGTTACAAAGGTCAACTGGAGGTTCATTGATGTTCTGCCTCGCAGCCAGCAGCAGAGATGGTGACAGAACCGGATCAACATCTGCGTGAAAAGAATGAGCCGACCGGATGACATTACAGGAGGGAGACATTTTGTGTTATGTCAACCGAAAATGTGACGTCCTTAGCCTCTGGGGCAAGGATGACATCACCCGCAACATAACAGAGACAGTCAATGACTGATTTTGCAACATCACTTTAGATGCAGACGCTACTACGTGGCACATCCCGTATGGCCATACTGCAGATAAAAGGTGAGGACGGACGAATATCTAGAGGTATTTAGCTTTTTTATCTTTTGCTACTGTGGATTGGGTTAACTCAAAACTGCCCAAGTCTGAACTGAGAATAGACTATTAGTGAAACTTTTTTTTTTTTTTTTTGATGGCAGCAACTCATTGCTTGAACCTTTAAGTGTAATATTGTCCATAATTCTGTTTAATGATAGCTGATAACTGAAAAAGCACCAGATTAATATTCAGTGGAGTCAATTCAAAAGTAAAAAAGTAAAAAGGAAACTCATCTCATTGCACAACTTTTGCCATGTTCTTGAATCTTAGCTGATTATCTTACCCATCTCATTGTATTTTATCTTATCTTACTATATTTCTAATAATTCCATTATATGATATGCTCTAATAGACGGTACTGGGTGTAGCACAGTTCACTGGTAAAATACAATTTAAAATCAAGAAAATAATGAACACGAGGTGTTTTTAGATTGTAAGAAGTGCAAAAATCTGATTATACAGCAAGTGAAATGTTATAATGTATTAATGTTAGGAAATGTTGTCTCAGAATAAGTCAGTTATGCGCTTTACTTAGAATAAGTTTTAGTTATTCAAATTGTATATTAGTGACAGTGATCCAGATTTAAGACCAAGATGATATGAAAATAAGATGAGGAGGTGTTTTTAAGCATTTTAAGATAAAATATGTTGTCATTAACTTTTAACTACATGTTCATTGTATCCTATTTTCATATAGTTTAAAAAAAAATTATTGAAATAAATAAGAAAAAAGGGGAAAAAAAGAATTTCAGATTATTTTCAAAATTCTGACACAAGAAGACTTTGAAAATACAGGGGCGTGTCTTATCCTGAGTGCAATGAGATATTTTCACTAGAAATAAGACAAATATATATATTTGGTAAGAGTTTTTGCGGCAGAGAGGCAGTGAGGCAACACTGTAAAAACAGCATGAGGGTCCTAGGTCTAAAATCACCTTCTTAGATCATCTTGTTCTTTCTGTCTGGAGTTTCCATGTTCTCCCCCGTCTTTATGTGGGTTCCCCTCAGGTACTTCCTCCCACAGTCCAAAAACAAGTAGTAGATATGAATTGGTAACATTCAGTTGTCCGTGGGTGTGAATGAGAGCGTGACTGCCACTAGTCCAACATAAGCTGGTATAGGCCCCGACCAACTCCCCCCCCAACCCTGTAAAACATAAGTGGTTATATAAAAATTCAAAAATAGGAAAAAACCTTTCCAATTAGCTGACCCAACAACGCATCTAGAATTTAAATGATGGCTAAATATGAGTATAGTTGACAAAGTTAAAAAAAAAAGTACAAAAAAAACAAAACTATATAACCCTTAGCCTCAGTGAAAATAGGCCTAGGAGAATATAAATGTACAAACGAACCTTAATCTGAGCGAGCATTTAATTTGTGTCTCACAGCCTGCTTTCTAACCAGATAGTGCAGGTTTGCCATAGACCTAACTCGCTCTCTTCTTCCCTCCACTGCGAATCACTTTAAATTGATTCTTGCCTGAGTCCTATTGAGCTTCAGTGTCCGTTTAAAAAGAAAAGAAAAAAAGAAAAAAAATGATTCAGAGCAGTCTTTGTTATATGAAGCAACTTGGAGTTTATGCAGTCGGGTCAAATTCTTGCTGGAAAGGCTGCAACAATAAAGAACAGATAGATAAAATGAGACTCATTAAAAAAAAAAGGTTAGACTCTCTATGAAATTTGCATCAATCGTATTTTGAAGATAGTAAGGAAAAACGGTTATGGCTAGATTTCCAGCGCTGCTGTTATCATATTGTGACAGCTGTCTAAGGTAAAACCTCCTACCCCCCACCCCTGTGATTAGCGGGCTCACCAACAGTAGTCCACTGCGTGTGGTCGCGTCTGTAGAAGTTGAAACGTTGCACAGCTTTAGAACACTCCACCCTGCCAACAAGCCTTTCCAAAGTGGCTGCCTTCCATCTGTCTTGCAGTCGTTCGCCATTGGCCGTCATATAAAAAAGGTCCTGGCACTTTGTTCAAACTCAGGGGCTATAATGAGGATGAGATTTCACTCTGACATATAGAGGAGTTCACGGTACTTTTATGTAAAGATGGCAAAGAAACAACTGCGCCTACTACGTGTGTGGTGAATGGATTTGTCTTCAAAAGGCATCAGGGGGCTTTACAAGGGGTAATCATGGGGGGTTTGCCAGACACTCAAACCCGTGCAGGAGATTTGGCATCATTGAGATCGTATGTGAAGTGGCATGGCGCTCAGGAGGACTGTGAATCACGTTAATTAAACAGCAAAGTAATGTGCGACTGCTCAGGACGGCCCCTCAGGTAGTTTATCACAGCAGAACCCGGACCCAGACTGAGGAATCACAATAACCACTGGAGGCATCACCAGGAAGTTCCTTTTGCTCATGCCTGATCACTTAAAGAAGAGTTCTGCAGACCGTGATCATCCATTGAGTTTGAGACTGACTTTTTTTTCAATTTTTGAAATATATTATCAAACAATCGATCAACTTTGCAATCTCTTGTGTAGATTTGACATGTAGAACACATACACAGAAAGTTATGTGTAACAAATTGTTTTTTTTGCTAAAAAAAGACCCCCTTAGTAAGTAAAATATGAACTATCCGAATAAAAGATGATCCATGCCTGACAGATCTCCTTGAATCTATTCATATCCAATAGATTTGGACTATTATATACAATACATACTATTGACAGACGTTATATTTCATAAAATTATGGTGTTTTATTTTTGTAAAAAGAGCTCCCCCTAGTGAGTAAAATAGGATCTCATAGAGTTAAATATCATATTTACAAGATAGATATCCTCAAGTCGAATCATACGCACCAGATTTGGACAAAATCAGACCAACAGTTGAGAAATCGTGGCCCAAAAAATGTTGGAAATTAAGCTCTTCCTAGTGCAGGAAACATAAAATCAACATTTCCCAAAATCAATACAATTCTTCCTCTCACTATGGTCTATGGGGGTAAAAAACTTGAGAGAGATCCATACAATGGTTTTTTGAGTTATCACGTAACACGAAGGATCCCAGAAGATAATGAGGAAAAAGGGGTCCAACCCCGACTGATTTTATGAAGTCATCAGTTTTTTCTTCAAAAATGTCTCCAAAAAAGAATCTCCAAAAATGATTTTGTGTTTTCACTGCACATACCTTAAGCTTAACAGCAAATCATTTCTCCCTTCAAAGGAAGACATGACAGACAAAAACAGACATCAAACAAAATAATTACAGAAAGTATCTTTACCATCAACATTATTGACATTCCTTTACTAGCCCCGTTTTCTCTAAAGATTCTGGGGGGGGGGGCACTGTTTTCATGTCATTCACTTATTTCTGAGTGCCTCAGGAAGCATAATTGCCCGTGTTTGTTTGCTCCTTTTTCAAATGCACTCAGGCTCTCCACAGAAAACAGACTTGACACACAAGGTTTTGATTAAAAACCTGTTCAGCGAGGAGCACTGCTCGCTCCAAACACTCTGAGGTGACCGTCTGATGACAGTGACATCAATTCTCTTCTCGGGCGCCAGTCACCTACATCACACGGCGGAGGATGACCGAAAAGGGCAATGAACAATCCAAATATTGGAGATGTAGATCAGGAGAAGGATAACCACCGCATAATTGCCCATAAATCACGCACTAGCAAGAAGCA
This sequence comes from Lophius piscatorius, assembly GCA_009660295.1. Classification (NCBI taxonomy): domain Eukaryota; kingdom Metazoa; phylum Chordata; class Actinopteri; order Lophiiformes; family Lophiidae; genus Lophius; species Lophius piscatorius. The sequence continues at coordinate 179,148 of VRLP01000730.1, forward strand.
GTTATGGCGTCGGTCTTTCTGGGGCATGTTGTGGGATCCACTTATTTCCTCTTGACTGTCTACACTTTGATAGAAAAGGCAGGAAAAAAAAGGTAAAACACATTTTTCAAAAGACCTTCAAACATTGAAAAGATCAATTTGATATTTGTCCTTCTCCACTTGAATATGAATTCATTAGCCGATTTTTAAACATGCTGAAAAACAGATGGATAACAAGGGCAAAATTAATGGTTGCTGCCTTTTAGAGATATGCAAAGCCGAAATTAAAAGTAATAAAATATATTCATATATTTTAACATAAATATATTTTTGAAAGCCAAAAAATAGCAAAAGGAAGGTCTGGACTCTGACTGTCGGTACTTTGCTTTTGCTGGAATTATTTCCCAAAAAATGTATCCTTACATTAATCAAAGTTTATGTTCACACTACAGTTTATGTTTACACTGCAGGAAAAATCTGACCCAGGTCTGAATTTCAGCTCATATGTGAGTTTTTCATCCACTTCCATATTTGTGGATCTAATTCCGACATGGGTTGGATGTTTTTCAATGCGACCACCGTCTGAACCGTCAGATCGAAATTCATGTGGCTTTGACGTCAAAAAGCACACGAAAAAATCCTTAGCAACACTTCAACACTTCAACTACAAATGACAGCATTCCAACTGTGTAATGCTGTTGGAATGCTGTCGCTGTGATGTGAACAGCTATATAAAAAAAATCCGATCTCAGATTTCACTTTCTTCCACAACAATGGAGTAGCTGCACTTCTATTGAGTCCAACAGTGTGTGATAGAAAAATGCACACAATACACATTCATTGAATTTAAATCAATTACAAACAATCCATTTAAAGCTCATCCTACTTTATAGACTGTTACTTCACCCTGCCTTGTTTGGCAGTAACAGTTATTGGATGTTAATTCCACCATATTTTTCCTTTTTTTCTCCTTTATTTTTCCGTCACTTTGTTGCATCATGATTGATAGTTTTAGCCATAAATATACATAAACAATTTTAAGTTATTTCATCGTTTTATTTTAAAATGTGCAGTTTTATATTTTACAGTTAATCATCATGTTCTGCCTGCCTATCGGGGTAGAACTATTGTATGGATCCATCAATATGATCATTTGCTTCACAATCATTACTGCTGAAAAGTTGGGCTTGTATGGAATTCTCATTTCTGCGACCCGCTGCTACAGATCGCCGCTACAGAACGCCATAATAAATGTAATAATTTACTTGTTAAGTTTTATACCCACATAGACCTTAGTGGCAGGAAGAACTGGATTGATTTTGGGAAAGGTCAGTTGTATATGTGTCCCACTAGAGGGAGCTCTGTCTCAAAGTATTCAAGCTATAATCTCTCAACCGTTGGTCCAGTTTAGTCCAAATTCATATATCTCTTCTGAACATCTTATTTTACTCTAATAGTTCATTTTTTTACTCACTATGGGGAGCCAATTTACAGAAAACACAATTTTTGAGAAATAACCTTTAACCATTGGTCAGATTGTTGTCAAGTTGATTGCATATGAATCAACTTGAGGGGATCTATCTTTTATATGTCATATTTTACCCTTATATTTAATATTTTACTCTCCTTTTTATGAAATACACTGTTTTTCAGACATAAAATTTAACTCCTCCATTTATTTGGAGGAGGTGATTCTGGTCTTTCCGGAGATCCAGCCCAGATGTGGGGGACGACAGCGTACGTCTAGTTTGTTAATTGAAGGCTATAAGTCTCCGTACAACGGATCGCTGAAAATATCAGTTCTCTGCATGTTCTTTAAACGGCATTTAATTAATATCAATAATATTGATATACTATTATAATAACACATTATCCTGTCATAAACCTCTTTAGCATAATTGTAATTATGGATTGAACGTATTGATTTATAATTTGTACAATTACACATTTAGAACTACTGCGTCAGCATCACGTGGATTTTAACCTGAATGAAATCACTATTTTAACACTAACACTGGATCACATCAAGCCGAGGAGAAGCTACAGACGCCTGACTCTGCTGGAATCTTTATTCTAAACTGGGAGGTTTCTTTTGTTTCGTTTTTAGAAGGGAATTTTTTACAGTTAATCCCCGCAAGCCATATGTTCATTTTGACTTAGCCTATCAATACGTTAATAGAGATACTTATAACAATTGTATGTATTTTGATTTTGTCTATATACATTGAATGGTCCTAAATATCAATTCTATATCATGTAGACCAAAAGTATCAGTGTGGAATATCCGTATTCAGTGTTTTCCCCTTGCTGCTCTCTGAGAATGAAATCACTATTTTACTTTTATTTCTTACTTGACTCATTTTATTTCACTGGAATCACGATATCGCCTCAAACAGTGGAGGAACTGCAGACTCATGACTCTGATGCAGTCAACATTTTCCACACAAGACGCCTCCTGCAGAATCTTTCCGAGCTATGCGTCCGCCTTCCACGGCTGTGACTGCAGAGAGAGAAGTCCTCGTCGTTGACGGGATGGCGCTCAAAGTTTGGATGAGCGACGCGTGAAGTGAAAGGGCAGGCCCCCTCAGTGATGGAAATAAACACCGTCTTCCACAGTGGGAAATTATCAATTTATTTAATGTGCCATATCCGAAGTGGCACCCGTGTAATCCTACTGACATGGCAACCTCGCCATGTATATCACCCCTCTGGAATTAGATCAGAGCTAAATCTGTTTACCAATGTTTGCAGCCTGACATTTATCGAAGGTGGCCTTTGGTAAAAGTCATAGCGAACGCGTGAAGAGGTTTTGTGATGAGCCCTTGAAGTTTCTCCATCTTCTGGGCCAATAAGATAGAAAATAGTGTGTTAATAGAGCAATATATCAGGCACATCAGCTGAGAAACAGGCGCCCTCGGAGGACTCAACAGTCAGACACTTAGACATGGGCGGATCAGTCGTGCAGAAAATCTAAAATGAAGTGGAGAACTGTTTAGAACTCTGCATCACGCCACGACATGAGGAGCCCGAGAGCTGGTGCAGGTTGAAGAAAATAATTTATGTGTATTCATCCTTTTCTTTTCTTTTTTGTCATTTTAGGTTATTATACGTTAAAATAATGGTCGTATAATGATCTGGAGGCATTCAAGGTCCAAGAGGAAGAATCCTAAGGGCTTTTGGCGATGTGATTTCCTCTGCTGTATCGTTTTTTTTTTGTTTTCTTTTAATCAAAAAAATCTCCACAACTTTTTGATCAATTGCTGTGGAATTTGGAGGAGACATTTGTGCTCCCCTCAGGATGAAGTGTAATAACTTTGATCCGTGAACTTTCCCTCTCCAGCTCCTTTTTTCAATACTTTCCATTACACCTGCGTCACTGATGACATTCCTGATAATGAATTTTCTTTCTTTAGGCGAAAGGATATAAGACATAGTCTGGCTGCTTCAGACAAGTCCAACTTCTCTGATAAAGCCGGACTTCCTCTCGCTCTCCGGTCCTTCATGTTGAAAGGAGAACCTGTAGGTGGTGGCTCCGGCATCTGGTCCGGAAATCTCCTGGGTTTTCCCATCATGTCCAACTGGGAGGAAGTCCTGGGACTCACTTTAGGGATTACAGATCTCATCTCACCTAGAAAAGCTTCAAGATCCACAAGGAGGAGGAGTGGGAATGTTGCTGAGGATGGAAAGTCTGAAATAGTCTACTCCGCCTGCTGCCGCAACAACCCGATCACGGATAAGAGGAGGAACATGGACGGATTCTAATTTAAGATTAAACACCCGCTAGATTAAGCTCACACGATTCCCATGTTTTCCTATTGAGGATGTCATCTGAGTTACCTGTTTCCTGGTTTACTGTCAAAGTTTATTCCTCTGTGTATTAGTTACCTTTAAACTTCCTGTTTTTGTTTTTTCTTACACTTGTGTCATTTAATTTCCATTTAATTTTTCTTTCCTTATTTGTCGTTCCCTTCAAGCATCCTTCCAGCTATCACTTGTGACACTCTGTGTATATAAAGTCTAGTATATCTGACACCATTTGACTAAATTTGGCTAGAAAGTTTCTCCTTTATTTGTCTTTAAAAAAATGCCACGTTCATACAAAATCGTTGTGAAAACAATCCACGTACAACACAGATCCTCAATATTGATTGAAAGCGCTGCAGTATGCATGCCAGGCCAGTAGGTGGCAGTGTAAGTTTTCAAAATCAACACCACAGATTAAGGTTGTGCACCTGCATCCAAACAAAATGGTGCATCATTGTAGTTTGTGTTCTTTTCCCATAGAGCACTTCTTTCACAACAGGATCATTCTGAGCGGATGCTGAACTGCATTCCGATGTTTGAGTACTTTTCCTGGGCAAAATAAAATTAAGTCAAAATAAAGTGGAGCCCGATCTGATACAACATAGACGGGTGCATGAAGTAGGCTCGTTCGCCAGTTTCACCAGAATTGCATTTTGCAATGAACGGTGGTGTTTTCAAAAGTTTTGCCTTTTCTTGTAAAAGAACGAAACAAAAGGTTCCAGTATAAAGCAACAAAAAAAAATTGGACACAAAATCCAAATGAACAGCTTCTTCACTGTTCATTTGGTTTCTGGATTGGGAGTTTTGAATTGTTTTGTGTGTTGGAATTATTTCCGTGATTTATGGATGTTGGGTTGCTTTCACCACATGATGTTTTCATTAAGCCACTCTTTAAAACTGCATCTCCTTTATTACAACAATGGGGCGCAGGCTGGATGTTAATTTTAAGACCCGTGTTGGTCCTAGCTCGTTTAACAAAATGGAAAACAGTGGGGATTTGTGGACGGCACCACGCCGTCCACTTGTTGACACTTGCGTTGCTCATCTTTAATTCAAGCAGAATTAAATAATACTGTCTAACAAAAAAACTCCCATCAGTCTTCCTCATATAACATTACACCCGATGAACATCAACCTGCTGGCTGTTTCATTGTGACCATGTTGGCATGCTATGATTTATATTTTTCAATATTTAATTCTAGTTTAAGTGAACAAAAAATGAAGCCGCCTCTAAGATAATGTTATTTATCAACATTGAGTGAATCTAGTTGACAAACAGCAAATACTGTTTTTGTCATCTCACTCTGAAGTACTTATTTCCTGTCATTTCATAATTACTATCATCTAACAAAAAACAGGACTTCATCCAATAAAATGAGTGAAATGAATTAATTTCAGTGAAAATGAGCTTTTCCCCACAAAACTATGAGATTTCCAGATAGAAGAGTTCCAGGAAACCAGCGATTAGATGGTTCCATTAGTCATTCTTACCAATACACAAGTCAGGTTTTGAAAGATCCACTGGTAAGATGTGAGCTATTTATGGGCTCATATGTTCCCTATAGTGCTTACATGACAGTTGGGAAACTCCTTTCCCAACAGCAAGTCAACCTTGGTTCCGGCTGCCGCTTGAGTAAAACCAGTTCAGGTCTCAGGTCTTTTGCCATTAAAAAGAAAAAGATTTGTAGAAGGGAGAGGCATTTTCAAAGGAGTGATTTAAATAAAAAAGTGCTTATGGTTTTTCAGATTGTCTGTGAGGTTTTCAGCCACCACCCTAATATTCACCCTAATATTTAACCCTGTATATCTACCACTTTATCAATACATTGTCCTTTAAAACATTTATAAAATGTCTTAATACAGGTGTGGCATAATGATAACAATAATAAGTTTCTCATATGTACAGCTGTTTATGTTTAAGAACATCCTCCCCCATCCGAGGATCTATTTTTGTGGCATGACCTTTAGCATCAGAGATTGACTAATAAAAGGCCGTTCTGTAGATTTTTCAGTCAATAACCGATTAATAGAAATTGTCCATGCGCGCTATATCCAAAGTACTTTTTTCCAGGGCTAATAATGCCAATTCGAATTGCAGTCAAAATTGCTTTTTTTTAAGTAAATGAAGCTTTCATAGTGAGGGGACAAGCTTCAAATATGACCCTGAGATTTGTCTGTGGTTACATTTAGGCAACAAAAGCATTTCGGAGGTGGGGAATTAGTCGCTGGCCTTGGTATACCATTAATGGAAATTTCAAGCATTTTGTGAAACTTTTTCCCCTGAATTCTAATAATTAAAAAAGTCATGAAAATATGTGGGAGGTTCAATGCCATCAGCTGCATAAAAAAAAGAAATAGAAAGATGACTGTCTTTGAAAAGTCGTGTCGTGTGTTTAGGGAGATTTTTCTGTCGCTAACCTCGTGTCAATGGAGATGGTTTGGTTTTGAAGAAATTGGTACATCCGCTGACATTTTTGGAACATACCGCACAGAAAGTATTCAACCATATATCACAATCAAAATGTACACCGAGCGGCTTTTACCATTTAATTGGGCAAATCTGGCGTGTTTTGCGGTTACCGGGGTAATCCAGACGCCTTTCTGCTCGCCAACACTTTCCACCTCCTCCTGTGGGATCCCAAGAGGTTCACAGAGCAGATGAGATACGCAATCCCTCCAGTTTGAAACACCTCCTAATGGTGGCACCCAGGGGGGCTTTCTAACCAGATGCCTGCCCAGAAGGTGGCATGACATTTTTCGAACGAATATAAAAAATACAAAATACTAATATTATATAATACTAAATAGTAATACCGATATATATATATATTACGAAATACTAGTGATTACATTCATTAGTGGTAGCAGTGTGGCGTCAAATTGCTATATTGTCGCATTCAATGGAATAATCGTCTCAATTCGTCTCAAAATTTAACATCTGGCCCGCAAGCCGACCCGCACAATAACGCCACTGTTTCCTGGTCCTCACTTTCATTGCGCTACGGGGTTTCCATATATATTGCATACATATTGCACAAAACAGGTGTGTTGTTGTGCGAAGCGCACGGAAATTGAAGTGAAAAGAATTCATGAGAGTAAATAACTAACTTAATTTATTTATTATTATGATTATTTCTTATCTTTAGCACATCTGTATGTAGCTTTCAATCATTCACGTGTCTGTTGTGCAACTTTTACAGTGCACCGCTTTTAAAATGCCTCTTGGTGCAAATTATCATCCATACCATCATTAAAAAAGAAATACAGAAGGTTGAAAATATATCAAATAGGATGTAAACAACACACAACTGTGTGTATTTGTATGCAAATTATCAAGCAGGAACAAAAATCAATAATGTTGGTGAACTCAAATCTGATCAAGGGCCTATAAAGGCCTGAACCACCTCCATTGACTCTTCATGGGGAAAAAGACCTCTAACCTGGACCTGGTACCTTCTGATTCGACCCCCTCTTCAAAACAACTCCTGCCCTGCTGCTCATACCGCACCAAACTGCCCCGTGGGCGAATTCGGCATATTACTCTTCAGTAAATGTGTCTGTCAATAGTGGGATATCCGTCTAATTTTTGTTGACACATACATCTGAATCAGGTCAAAGGTGACACCCACTAGCCGCTCAACGTCCATCAATTTAACATGCAGGAAACCTATGCGCCGGATGTATTGTCAGAACCCATTTCTTTATTTATGCATGTTATTTATCCGATATAGAGGTCAAACATGAGTGTAGCCGCCATCATCCATTATTAATGCCCCATGTTATTATTACATTACTGTTTCCATTTAATCTCTGCAGGCCTCGTCTTCCTCTATTTATTTTACCCCTTCAATGCCCTCAGAAAGAAAGAAAAACTATGGTAAAATCGTCTCTTTGCATATTTTATTCCTTCGGGGCATTTATTGATTTAACATCTTAGACAATACATTTACCATAAAATGAAAAATCCTTTAATCATGCATGTTTTTAAACAGTTTGGAAACCATGGAAGATAGTCAATCTTTAAATTAGGTCAACCTCTTGGGAAAACATGTTTTTAGAATTTGATTTGACTCTTATTAGACTTTTATTTGGTTGTATCAAGTTATATATTTTTGTTTACTAAGTCCTCGTATGATTTAACATGCTAAATAAAGTCGTACTTATGAAACGGGACATTCTGAATAGTCATAGTTAATGCTTCTTACTCGGTGGTCCCTTTGATCCGTGGTGTCCCCCAGGGATGCATCCTTAGCCCCTTATTCATAGACATATACATGCTGCCACAGGGTCATATTATAAACAGGATCAGTCAAGAGGCTCACATTTTTCAACAAAGACATAGTGACTCAAAATGTGCTCAACAAAACAGTTCGGCAGGGCATTAAAGGGTTTAATGTCTTCTGTCGATTGCAGGAAGCCATTAGAGAGCAGTGAAGTTCTCCGGACATAATAATAAATAATAATAATACATTTAATTTATAATGCACTTTACATTTGGATCAAATCTCAAAGTGCTACAAAGTAAAAGCAGATAAAAGCATAAATAAAAAATAAAATAATAACTAT